>JZKD02S0021142.1:413682-441649 GCA_000966675.3 Picea glauca | reverse complement strand
CACCATGTCTCTTATGTGTGCTTCAACTCCTTCACACAACATGCTTCTAACCACATGAATAAATCTCCATCGCATCCCACATCTCTTCTTTGGTCCACTATTTTATACTCTTTGTACACCTTCTGCATACTTCATGTCGTGCCTCTTCACTGTTATACTTGGGGCTGAATCAGTTGTTACCATGCTTAAACAATTATGCTTATTTTAAACTCTTTACAAACAACTCAATGAAAATCACAATAATGCAGGGAGGTAAGCAATAGAATATTCAACATCAATCACACACATGAAATATACAGAGAAAGATATTTCCTAAGGAAAATTTTAAAGGGAAAACATCTTCTTCTTGATATGAGTAATATTTATTTTCTGTACATTATCATTCTTATGAGCACCAACTCATTGTGAGGCCACCACCTCTATTTTTCAAGATGTAACTTGTTGAGAGCACCAACTCTCCGGTTTCTCTAGCACCCACTAGAAGGAAGCACCAACTCCCTATTTTCTATATCAACCACTAGAAGGAAACACCAAATCCCTAAGTGTTCCAACACCAATTGGATGGAGGCACCAACTTCCAGACACACAGGCACTGACTTGTATAACAAAGAAATATTGTTCTCCCTTGCACCACCCTGCCACCCTAGTTTTTCTGGCTGCAACCAGATGGAAGCTAAAACTCCCCTTGTTCAAGAACCCACTTGAAACACTGAGGACAACAATCCTCCCTACCACCCTAAAAAATAAATATTTTATTTCTTGAATTTATCACAGTGATACAAAATTTATCTGTCTTACCAGTCTCATCACTGTTCTGCTACATTGCTCTTCTCTACCTGTATCAATGTCTCTCTCCTCGATTATGCTTCACTTTTTGTTCTTCTCTCAGATATGCATTTTTGTTCCTTGCTTCTTTTTCACTTTATGATATGTGTATTTTTTCCATTCTATGCACCATGTCTCTTATGTGTGCTTCAACTCCTTCACACAACATGCTTCTAACCACATGAATAAATCTCCATCGCATCCCACATCTCTTCTTTGGTCCACTATTTTATACTCTTTGTGCACCTTCTGCATACTTCATGTCGTGCCTCTTCACTGCGTCATAGTTCTCCCTACAGGTCATTCACTTCATCTCATCCTCTCGACTGCATGGCTATCCAATTGAATACCTTTAATTCTTTGTTCTGCATGTATTTCACACGTCGATTCATATACTTGATCACCATACGAACTCTTCATATTCTTTGGCCATTATTCAAGGTTCTTTATCTTCTCTGCCAGTTATCCTAAGAATCATTTGTTTCTCTCTCAGTCACAATTCTTCGTCCTCTCTGGCACTTATAGTTAGTCAGTTTTGGATTCTTTGGCTCCTAAGCCCCTTCCTTCTCATGACCGCTGGCTATGACCTGGGGCCAATCACTTCAGGACTTTTCATTTCGGGTCATCTGTTGTGATTCACCCCGATTCTCCTGGCTCCTGATCTCTCAAACTCCGAAGTGGAGCTTAGCAACATTCTATATATTCCCTAGATATGAGCTTGGTTGATGAGTTCATGTAACCACGTGATTGTGGGTGTATCCATATGCAATTTGAAGAAAACCTTCTTTTTTCCCTACAATTCACTACAAGCCTCCACGCGTCCTTTCTCCAAAAACATGGTTTCGATTGCAACTTGCTCGTGAGAAATTAAGGCCAAAGCATGTTCTGGCCCCGCAATCGAGCACGACTATTGATCTCATGATATTGACAATGCTCCTGAATGGATGGTTCATATTTGTCCTCTCAAGTCTGTAGACCAGATCTCTCCTTCCTCCATCAATGACTAAGGTTTCCTTCATGATTCAGGCTCCAAGAGATTCAAATATCAAACCTTGTTTCTATTGACTGGATATATTCTAGAATGGAAGATCTGTTGACATATTTCCTCTTCAATCGACGGCTCTTCCTTATTTCCTTTTTCCACACACGATCCTTAGTCTCAAAGATCAGATGACACGTGGCCCTCCAAACCAATGGACGAGATCGATTTCTCCTTTTGGGATTCAGGATTTTTTATTCTCAAACTCTGCTTTCTCATAGAGAATTTGACCCAGAGTCCACGATCCAACGACGTGTGTCCCTCTTGGATCAATGGTCAAGATATCCTTTGGGTATTTGGACTTCGTAGATTTCAATTCCTAACCTACACATGCTTATAACTCTTTTAGCCAGAGTCGACAGATTCCTGCAATGTGTCCTCCTCGAATCAATGGTCCTCGTTCACTTCAGGACTCCAACACTTTGGCAATCTCAAAAATTTATCCTTCACATTTTCCCATAGATGAAAATCTACTGACGTGTTTCCTTTTCAATCCAATGACTATCCTCCACTCCGAGACTTTGGCCTTCTACAATCTCAAATATTTCTCCTTTGCGTTTTCCCAAAGAAGTTTCACCTAGAGTTCATGATCCATTGACATGTATCATGCTACATGATCAATGATCGAGAATACACCCAAAGTGATATTTAGATCAAATGACTCGTATCCACTTTGGGTATTCGACATTCAGGACTTTAGGTCTTTGGGTGAGTACCGGTGGTAAAACTCCCAAAGAAAAATGCCCGAAGTGATGTAACTCTTGCATCACTCGATGACGTGTCACGATTCGAGAAGCTACCACGTGTCACTCAGATTTGTGATTTCCACGTACCTGAAATGCCAAATCAACTTGACAGTTGTCATTATCTGATAGTGCCATGCGTCCTTACTGACGTGGTTTGCCACATGTCCTTGTTGACATGGTCTGCTGACGTTGTCTGCCACATGTCCTTGCTAACGTGGTATTCTGACGTTGTCTGCCACATGTCCTTGATGAAACGATTTTTTGAAGTAATATTCTCATGTAGATCTCCCTAACCTAACGATCATTGTCTAATCTCTAGATCTGATGGATGATGAAAATTCACATTCCAGGAATTTCAAATCTCAAAATTTCATGAGTGTAACCTCCTCGCATCTATCCGAAGTGAATATTGTTCTCTCGATTAGGATCTTGGACCGACAACTTGATCTTTCTGCGATGCAAATTTTCTAGATTATCCTATCCTTCCACTTGGAATTGATCTGACGGCTGACGAAACTTCGCATTCCAGGTCTTTCAAATCTCAAACTTTCCTGAGTGTAAACTCCTCTCATCTTTAGACCCAAACTAAACATTACTCGTCGATCATGCTCTCAGATCGACGGATTTATCTTTTTGTGCCCTCCTCCTGTTTGGACTTTGATCCGTCAACCATTGTCGCTCCTCCTCCTAAGCTTTCAATTTCTTCTGACTTGGAAGAATGTATAAGTGTCAAAGGCCTCGACCTTTGATCCTCCCATGAGTATTGATGACTTGGACCTCGTCTGCGCTTCTGGAAACTGCTATCTCTTCTGATATTTCTCATCTTTGCATAGTATTCACTTCTCCTCCCGAGCTTACGCTTCTTTCTGAGATTTGATCTCTACATAGTGTTCACTTCTCCTCCTGATCTTATGCTTCTTTCTAAGATTTGATATTCATATTGTTCGCTTCTTCTTCTAAACTTATGCTTTTCCTGTTTTCCATAATTACTGCTTTTCTTTCTTGTAAACATATCATCATCGTTGTTGTTATTTCCATCAATGACAAGTGCACTCTGCCTGCAAACATGCCAAAAATATTCCCCTTTGGCATTGATGGCAACCCTGAAAGACTACACTATTCTACTTAGATGTGTTGTTCTACTTAGATATCCAACTGTACCATCCAAAATAGACCTTTTCTCTCCCTTGGACATCAATGTCAAAGAAAACATGCTCCCCCGAGTTCTTGTAGTACTTTTCGGAGATATCAAATATTCAACCAACACAAACTCCCCCTGACAGGATGGATTCTCTTATTTGATTCATGCAGGGTATTTGTATCTAACTCAAAGTCTTCTCCTTTTGATTCTTAGACCTTCTCATATTCAGATTCAGCTGTGTCCTCTGTAGCAGACTCAATATTGCTCACCTCTCTTACTAAGACTCCTTCATCAACCTTTTCTTTTCATAGTTGAATGACTCCCCCTGTCACTCTTATCTAATCTTCTATTACAACAAATTCATTTTTCTTCCACGATGGCTACAATCCAAGGCTTTTATGACTATATTCATCACAAGAAAAAACCATTACCAACACTCTCATACTTGCTTTCCCTTTTTACAAATGAAGGAACTGTGTTAGACTTCTTAGGAGTATTGATTTCTTCCTTGTTGTATCCAAGACCAGTTTTTCCATTTGGTGATCTCTGACTATCCAAGATCTCATCTAGGGTCATGGACCTATTCAAGAACTTGATTTGGGTGTCTGACTTCTCAACCTTCACAACTTTTGCTTCCATCTTATGACATGATTCTTCTTCTACTTCTTCTTTTCTTGCATGGGAAGATTCAATATCAACATCATTATCTGTCCTTATGCCTTTAGCCACCACTTGTTTTGAGTTTACATTTTTTACCTTACAATATTTGGGCATGAACAACTCTTCATAGCCTATGTCACACATTTGACTTATACTGAGAAAATTATGTTTCAGACCATCTACAAGAAGAACATTCTGGGAATATCCTTTGCCATTACTCAAACTCACCATCCCTTTACCCTTGATTTTACCTGGTTCAATATTTTAAAAGCTCACATTTCCTTATTTTCTTTTACTTATAGGAAAAAGCTTATCCTTTTCTCCAATCATGTTCTTGGAACATCCACTGTCTATATTCTAGGAGTCCTTTTATTTTTTAGTTGAAAGTACTAGACCACATTTTTCACTATCTTTCTTTTTCCATGTATTGGCCTTTCTAGCTAAGAGATTTATCCTTGGATCTGCTTTGTAATTCTTGAGATGACATTTTGTAGCTTTGTGGCTGAATTTATGACAGTTATAGTATTCAAGCTCATTGTTCAATAAGTCAAAATGACTATTGCAATGTTGTCTACTCATTGACTATTTATTATTTCTTGACCTCCTCAGATGCATGTCTCTAAACTTAATTTGACAATTTGCAATTTGTGGTTGTTTTTCACTTGGATGTCTCATTCTTTGTTGTGGAAAATATTTATTCCTTGGGATTCTTGATTGCTTGTGTCTAAATATTAAGGAACAATTTATAGCTTTGTGGCCAAAGTTAGAACAATAGAAACAATATCCATAGAAAAAATCTTTGTACCTCGAAAATGGATGTCTTCTTTGAGAAGGACGATTTCTTCCATGATGATAATTTTCTTGAGCAGAGGGTGTATTATTTATTTCTTCTACAGATTCATTTCTGGCACCTTTTTCTTTACTCGTCCTTGGTGGCTAATTATCTTCCTTTGTTTCTGCAGGTTTCATGTTGTCATTGGTTGTATATTTGACAAAATTGATGGGTTATTTGTTGCTTGGTTGACCACTACTTGATCCCTCTTCACAACCCAAACTAGTTTTCAACTTTGGATTCCTTTGTCGATTCAAAATGCTGGCTAATCCTTCTGAGGCTTTAATACAGATTCTGACGATACAAGGCTTGAAAATTCTCCAACTCTTTCCTAGTTTTCACTACTTGTTCTTCCAGAGCTTCACATCTTGCCTTCTTTTCTGATAATTGTTGTTTCAAAATGTCTTCGATTTTCTTTGCCTCTTCTAATTCCACTTTTAGCAGGGAAAAGTCTTCATCATGAACTTTCATGACATTCACAAGCTCCTCAATTTTTAAGAAAATTTTTATTAAATGTCTCATCCTCATTCATCTTTAGTTGTTCAAAGTGTAATCTGTAGGTTTGAAGATTGGCTTCCTTTACCTTCTCATTACCTTCATAACTGCTAATGTGTTTTTCCCAAATTTCTTTGGAAAATTCTAAGTGCATAACTCTTACAAATTATTCTTCTACAAGCCCACTCAGAATAGCATTCATATCCTTAGCATTGAAGATGAATTCTAGCTTGTCATCCTTAGAATCTAGTACAAGCAAATTTACATAACCAATCTCTACCACAACCCATACATATGCACCTAAATCCATTATGTAGGTTCTAATCCTAACTTTCCAGAACCCAAAGTTTGTTCCATTGAAAAGGGGGGGCTTATTGGTTGAATTTCCTCCATGGTTAGTCATGTTTAAGCTCTAGGATCTACCTTTAAATAAAGAGAATTGGATATGATACCAATTGTTGAAAAACTGAGAGGGGGGGCTAAATCAGTTGTTACCGTGCTTAAACAATTATAATTATTTTAAACTCTTTACAAAGGACTCAATGACAATCAAAATAATGCAGGGAGGTAAGCAATAGAATATTCAACATCAATCACACACATGAAATATACAGAGACATATATTTCCTAAGGAAACCCATAAAGGGAAAAACCTCTTCTTCTTGATATGATAAGTAATCGTTATTTTCTGTACATTATCATTCTTATGAGCACCAACTCATTGTGAGGCTACCACCTCCAGTTTGCAAGCTCCAACTTGCTAAGAGCACCAACTCTCTGGTTTCTCTAGCACCCACTAGAAGGAAGCACCAACTCCCTAGTTTCTCTAGCACCCACTAGAAGGAAGCAACAACTCCCTAAGTGTTCCAGTACCAACTAGATAGAAGCACCAACTTCTTGTCACATAGACACTGACCTGTATAATAGAGAACAATAGTTCTCCCTTGCACCACCCTGCCACCCTAGTTTTTCTGGATGCAACCAAATGGAAGCTACAACTCCTTATGTTCAAGCACCCACTTGAAACTATGAGGACAACATTCCTCCCTAGCACCTCCCTACCACCCTGAAATATAAAACTTTTCTTTATTGAATTTATCATAGTGATACAAAATTTATCTATGGCTTACTAGTCTCATCACTATTCTTCTACACTACTCTGCTCTACCTACATCAGTGTCTCTCTCCTCATGTCTAATGCACTTTCTGTTCTTCTCTTAGATAGGCACTTATTTTCCTTGCTTCTTCTATTCTTTATGCTATGTGTCTTCTTTCCATTCTATGCACCACGCCTCTTCTATGCACTTCATCTCCTACACACAACATGCTTCTACCCACATGAATAAATCTCCACTACAACTCACACCTCTTCTCTATTCTATGTTTTTATACTCTCTGTGCACCTTCTGCACACTTCATGTCATGCCTCTTCACTGCGTCACAGTTCTCCCTCCAGGTCATTCACTTCATCTCATCCTATCAACTACATGGCTATCCAATTGGATACCTTCACTTCTATGTTATTCATGTATTTCTCATGTCAAGTCATCTACTTGATCATCATGCAAACTATTCATCTTCTTTGGATGTTATTCAAGGTTCTTTGGCTTCTCTGCTAATTATCCTGAGAATCCTTTGTTTCTCTGTCAATCACAATTCTTCATCCTCTCTGGTAGTTACAGTCAGCCATTTTGGGCTCCTTTGGCTCCTAATCCCCTTCCTTCTCTTCACTGCTGGCTATGACCTGGGGCCAATCACTTCAAGACTTCACCTTTTGGGTCATCTGTCATGGGTCACCCCGATTCTCCCAACTCCCAATCTCCTGAACTCTGAAGTGGAGCTTACCGATGTGCTAGCTCTTCCCTAGATATGACCTTGGGTGATGATTTCATGGGACCATAGGATTGTGGGTGGGTTTATATGTGGTTTGAGGAAAACCCTCTTTTTCACCCCACAATTCACTACAAGCCTCCACGCATCCTTTCTCCAAAATTGTGGTTTCGATTGCAGCCCACTCATAAGAAATTAAGGCTAGAGCATGTTCATATGTGTCGTCTTAAGTCTATAGACCAGATCTCTCCTTTGTCCATTAACGTCTGAGGTTTCCTTTGTGATCTGGGCTCTGGGAGATTCAAATCTCAAACCCTGTTGTTGCTAACTGGATATATTTCGGAATGGAAGATTTTTTGACATCTGTCCTCTTCAATCGACGACTCTTACTTATTTCCTTTTTCCACACATGATCCTTAGTCTCAACGATCGTATGACACGTGGCCCTCCAAACCAACGGACGAGATCGATTTCACCTTTCGGGCTTCAGGATTTTCGATTCTCAAACTCCGCTTTCTCCCGAAGCATTTCACCCAAAGTCTAATATCCAACGATGCATGTCCCTCTCAGATCAATGGTTGAGATCTTCTTCAGGTCTCTAGACTTCAGAGATTGCAATTCTCAACCTTCGCTTTCTCATAATTCTTTTAACTGGAGTCCACAGATTCTTTCCATGTGTCCTTCTCAAATCAACAGTCCTCGTTCACATTGGGACTCCGACACTTTGGCAATCTCAAACCTTTCACCTTCGCATTTTCCCAGAGATGAAAATATATTGACGCGTGTCCTCTTCAATCCAAGGGATATCCTCCACTCATGGACTTCAACCTTCCGCAATATCAAATCTTTCTCCTTCGTGTTTTCCCGAAGAATTTTCGCCCGAAGTTCATGATCTGTTCACATGTATCTTGTTACACGATCAATGATCGAGAATGCACCCGAAGTGATCTTCAAATTGGATGACTTGTATCCACTTCAGGTCTTCGACATTCGGGACTTAGGGTCTTTGGGCGAGTATTGGTGGTAAAAATCCCGAATCAAAACTCTTAGAGTGACATCATTCTTCCGTCACTTGATGACATGTCATGAGTCAAGAAACTACCACGTGTCACTCAGATTTGTGATTTCCACGAGCCTGAAATGATGAATCAACTTGACACTTGTCATTGTCTGATTTCTCCATGTGTCCTTGTTGACATGGTCTGCCAAGTGTCGTTGCTGACATGGTCTGTTGATGTTGTCTGCCATGTCCTTGCTAGCATAGTCTACTGACATTTTCTACCACATGTCCTTGAGGATGAGATTTGCTGACGTAGATCTCCCTGATCTAACGGTCAATTTCTGATGTCTAGATCTGACGAATGATGAAAATTCGCATTTCGGGAATTTCAAATTTAAAACTTTCCTGAGTGTAACCTCCTCGCATATTTATATCTGAGGTGAATATTGTTCTCTCGATCAGGATCTTGGACTGATGGCTCGATCTTTCTGCGATGCAACTTTGCTAGCTTATCTTGTCCTTCCACTCGTAATTGATCTGAGGACTGACAAAACTTCGCATTACAGGGATTTCAAATCTCAAACTTTCCCAAGTGTAAATGCCTCACATCTTTAGACCAAAACTAAACATTGTTCGTCGATCATGTTCTCATATCAACGGCTCAATATTTCTGCATGCTCCTCTTGTCTGGACTATGATCTGTCGGCCACTTTTTCTCCTCCTCCTGAGCTTACGATTTCTTCTGACTTGGAAGAATGTATAAGTGTCAAAGGCCTCAAACATTGATCCTTATGCAAGTCCTGATAACTTGGACCTCGTCTGTGCTTCTAGAAAATTCTATCTCTTCCGATATTTCTCATTTCTGCATACTGTTTGCTTCTCCTCCTATGCTTATTCTTCTTTTTGAGCTTTCATCTCTGCATAGTGTTTACTTCTCCTCTCGATCTTATGCTTCTTTCCGAGCTTTGATCTTCATATTGGTCACTTCTTCTTTTGAGCTTATTCTTTCCCTGTTTTCCATCACTGTTTATTTTCTTGCATGTTAACATATCATCATCGCTGTTGTTCTTTCCATCAATGAAAAGTGCACTCTACCTACAAATATGCTAAAAATACCCCCCTTTGGCATTGATGGCAAGCCTGAAAGACTACACTGTTCTACTTAGATGCATTGTTCTACTTAGATCTCCAACTGTAGCATCTAGAACACATCTTTTGTCACCCTTTGACATCAATTCCAAAGAAAACATGCTCCCGCTGAGTTGTTGTAGTACTTTTCAGAGGTATCATATATTCAAACAACACAAACTCCCCCTAACAGGATGGATTCTCTTATTTGAGTCCTACAACGTATTTGTATCTAAGTCAGATTCTTCTCCTTATGATTATTGGACATATTCGTCTTCAACTTCAATTGTTTCCTTTGTAGAAGACTCAATATTGCTCACCTCTCTTACTAGGACTCCTTCATCAACCTTTTCTTTTCATAGTTGAATGACTCCCCCTGTCAATCTTCTCTGATCTTCTATTACAACAACTTCATTTTTCTTCCATGATTCCTACAATCCAAGGCTTTTATGATTATATTCATCACAAGAAAAATGCATTACAAACACTCTCATACCTACTTTCCCTTTTTACAAATGAAGGACCCATGTTAGACTTCTTAGGAGTACTAATTTATTCATTGTTGTATCCAAGACCGGATTTGTCATTTGGTGATATCTGACTATCCAAGATCTCATTCAGGGTCATGGAGTTATTCAAGAACTTGATTTGGGTGTTTGAGTTCTCAAACTTCACAACTTCTTCTTTCGGCTTATGACATGATTCTTCTTCTACTTCTTCCTTTGTTGCATGGGAGGATTCAATATCAACATAATTATCTATCCTTATGCCTTTAGCCACCACTTGTCCTGAGTTTACATTTTTTATCTTACAATATTTGGATGTGAACAACCCTTCACAACCTTTGTCACATATTTGACTTCTACTGAGAAAATTATTTTTCATACCATCTACAAGAAGAACATCCTAGGAATCTCCTTTTCCATTACTCAAACTCACCATCCCTTTACCCTTGATTTTACCTGGTTCATCATTTTCAAAGATCACATTTCCTATTTTTCTTTTACTTATAGGCATAAGATTATCCTTTTCTCTAGTGATGTGCTTGGAAAATCCACTATCTATATTCGAGGAGTCCTTTTGTTTTTGAGTTGTAAGTACCAGAACACATTTTTCACTATCTTTCTTTTTCCATGTGCTGGCCTTTCTAGCTAACAACTTTATCCTTGGATCTACTTTGTGATTATTCAGATGGAAGTTTTCATCTTTGTGGCCAAAGTTATGAAAGCTATAACATTCAAGCTCAATTTTCAATAGGTCAAAGTTATGACAATTATGATAGTTATGACTGTTTATTATTTCTTGACCTCCTTAGTTGCATGTCTCTAAACTTAATTTGACAATTTGCAATCTGTGGTTGTTTGTTACTTGGTTGTATCATTCTCTGTTGTTGCAAATATTTATTCCTTTGGAGTCTTGATTGCTCATGTCTAAATCTTAAGGAACAATTTACACCTTTGTGGCCAAAGTTAGAACAATAGAAACAATATCCATAGAAAAAATCTGTGTACCTGAAAAATGGTTGTCTTCTTTGAGAAGTTCAATTTCTTCCATGCTGATGATTTACTTGAGCAGAGGGTGTATTATTTCTTTGTTATATAGATTCAGTTCTGGAACCTTTTTCTTTAGTCCTCCTTGGTGGCTGATTATCTTCCTTTGTTTCTGCAGGTTTGATGTTGTCATTGGTTGTAGATTTGAAAAACTTGATGGATTCTTTGTTTCTTGGCTGACCACTAATTGATCCCTCTTCATAAACCAAACCAATTTTCAAATTTGGATTCCTTTGCTGATTCAGAATGGTGGCTAATCCTTCCGAGGCTTTGATACTTGACAAATTCTGATGATACAAGGCTTGAAACTTCTCCAACTCTTTCCTAGTTTTCACTACTTCTTTTTCCAAAGCTTCACATCTTGCCTTCTTTTTTGATAACTATTGTTTTAGAATGTCTTTTATTTTCTTTGCCTCTTCTAATTCAACTTTTAGAAGGGAAATGTCTTCATCATGACTTTTCATGGCATTCAAAAGATCCTCAATTCTTGAGAAATTTTTTTAACTATCTCATCCTCATTCATATTTAGTTGTTCAAACTGTAATCTATAGGTTTGCAGATTGGCATCCTTTACCTTCTCATTACCTTCATAACTGCTAATGAGTTTGTCCCACATTTCTTTGGAATATTCTAAGTGCATAACTTTTACAAATTATTCTTCTACAAGCCCACTCAGAATAACATTCATAGCCTTAGCATTGAAGCTAAATTCCATCTGGTCATCCTTAGAATCTAGTACAACCGGATTTACATAACCATTCTCTACCACATCCCAGACATATGCACCTAAAGACATTATGTAGGTTTTCATCCTAACTTTCCAGAAGCCAGAGTTTGTTCCATTGAACAGGGGGGCCTTAATGGTTGAAGTTTCTCCATGGCTAGTCATGTTTAAGCTCTAGGATCTACCCTTAAATAAAGGGAACTGGCTCCGATACCAATTGTTGGAAAACCAAGAGGGGGGGGGTGAATCATTCGTTACCGTGCTTAAACAATTATGCTTATTTTAAACTCTTTACAAAGAAATCAATGCCAATCACAATAATGTAGAGAGGTAAGCAATAGAATATTCAACATCAATCACAAACATGAAATATACAGAGATAGATATTTCTTGAGGAAACCCATAAAGGGAAAAACCTCTTCTTCTTGATATGATAAGTGATCTTTATTTTCTATACATTATCATTCTTATGAGCACCAACTCATTATGAGGATACCACCTCTGTTTTGCAAGATGCAACTTGCTGAGAGCACCAACTCTCTAGTTTCTCTAGCACCCACTAGAAGGAAGCAACAACTCCCTAGTTTCTTTAGCACCCACTAGAAGGAAGCACCAACTCCCTAAGTTTTCTAGGACCAACTAGATGGAAGCACCAACTTCCAGTCACACAGGCACCAACCTGTATAACATAGAACAACAATTCTCCCTTGCACCACCCTAGTTTTTTTGGCTACAACCAGATGGAAGATACAACTCCTTGTGTTCAAGCACCCACTTGAAACTCTGAGGACAAAAATACTCCCTAACACCTCCCTACCACCCTAAAATATAAATATTTTCTTTCTTGAATTTATCACAGTGATACAACATTTATCTATGGCTTACCAGTCTCATCATTGTTTTGTTACACTCCTCTACTCTGCCTGCATCAGTGTTTCTCTCCTCGCATCTGCTGCACTTTATGTTCTTCCCTCAGATATGCATTTATGTTCCTTGCTTCTTCTGCATTTTATGCTCTGTGTCTTCTTTCCATTCTATGCACCATGCCTCTTCTGTGCGATTCATCTCCTGCACACAACATGCTTCTACTCGCATGAATAACCCTCCACCGCAACCCACATATCTTCTTTGTTCTATGTTTTTATACTCTCCATGCACCTTCTGCATACTTCATGCCACACCTCTTCACTGCATCACAGTTCTTCCTACAGGTTGTTCACTTCATCTCATCCTCTCGACTGCATGGCTATCCAATTGACTACCTTCACTTCTTTTTTCTGCATGTATTTCTCATGTCAAGTCATCTACTTTATCATCATATAAACTCTTCATCTTCTCTGGCTGTTATTCAAGGTTCTTTGGCTTCTCAGCCAGTTATCTGTATAATCATTTTTTCCTCTACCAATCACAATTCTTCGTCCTCTCTAGTAGTTACAGTCAACCGGTTTGGGATCCTTTGGCTCCTAATCCCCCTCCTTCTCGTGACCATTGGTTGTGACTTGGGTCCAATCACTTCAGGACTTCACATTTTGGGTCATCGGTCGTGAGTCACCGCAATTCTCACAACTCTCGATCTCCTGAACTCGGAAGTAGAGCTTACCAACATGATAGCTCTTTCGTATATATGACCTTGGGCAATGAGTTCATGTGACCACATGATTGCGGGCGGGTCAATTGGAGGTTTGGGGACAAACCTCTTTTCACCCTGCTATTCACTACAAGCCTCCATGCATCCTTTCTCCAAATCTGTGGTTTCGATTGCAACCCACTCATGAGAAATTAAGGCCTGAGCATGTTTTGGCCCCCCACAATGGAGCACAAACATCGATCTCATGATATTTATGGTGCTCCTGAATGGACGGTTCAGATATATCCTCTCAAGTTTGTAGACCAGATCTCTCCTTCCTCCATCAATATCTGAGGTTTCCTTCATGATTTGGGCTCTGAGAGATTCAAATATCAAACGTTGTTGTTGTTGATTGGATATCTTTCAGAATGAAAGATCTGCTAACATTTGTCGTCTTCAATCGATGGCTCTGCCTTCTTTCCTTTTTCCATGTGCACTCCTTAGTCTCAATGATCAGATGACACGTGGCCCTCCAAACCAATGGACGAGATCAATTTTTCCCTTCAGGATTTGGGAGTTTCGACTCTCAAACTCTGCTTTCTCCTGTATCATTTCACCCAGAGTCTATGATCCAATGAAACGTGTCCCTCTCGAATCAACGATCGATAGCTCCTTTGGGTCTTTGGAATTCAGAGATTTCAATTCCCAACCTTCGCTTGCTCAGAATTATTTTAGCCGGAGTCCACAGATTCCTGCCATGTGTCGTCCTCGAATCAATGGTCCTCATTCACTTCGGGACTCTAACACTTCGAAAATCTCAAACCTTTCTCCTTCTCATTTTCCCAGAGATGAAAATCTACTGACGCATGTCCTCTTCAATCCAACAACTATCCTCCACTCCAAGAATTTGGTCTTCTGCAATCTCAAATCTTTCTCCTTCCCATTTTCCCAAAGAAGTTTCTCCTGGAGTTCACGATCGATTGACATGTATCTTGCTACACGATCAATGCTTGATAATACACATGAAGTGATCTTCAGATCAGATGACTCATATCCACATTAGGTCTTGGGCATTCAGGACTTTGGGTCTTTGGGAGAGTACTAGTGCTAAAAATCCCGAAGCAAAACTCCCGGAGTGACATAACTCTTATGTCACATGATGATGTGTCACTTGGATTTGTGATTTCCACATACCTTAAATGTTGAATCAACTTGACACTTGTCATTTTTTGATTGCACCATGTGTCTTTGCTTACATGGTTTTCCACGTGGTCTTATGACGTTGTCTTCCACATGTCCTTGCTGATGTTGTCTTCCACATGTCCTTGAGGACGAGATTTGTCGACGTAATCTGTTGGCATATATCTCCCTGATCTAATGCTCATTGTTTGATCTCTAGATCCGACGACTGACAGAAATTCGCATTCCGAGAATTTCATATCTCAAACTTTCCTGAGTGTAACCTCATTGCATATTTATATCCAAAGTGAATATTGTTCGCTCGACCAGGATCTTGGACCAACAACTCGATATTTCTATGATGCAGCTTTGCTAGCTTATCCTATCCTTCCACTCGAAATTGATCTGACGGTTGACAGAACTTCGCATCCAAATTATTTCAAATCCCAAACTTTCCTAAGTGTAAACTCATGTCATCTTTAGACCTGAACTAAACCTTATTCGTCGATCCTATTCTTAGATCGACGACTCAATATTTATGCACTCTCCTCCTGTCTGGAATATGATCTGTCGACCACTATTGCTCCTCCTCCTAAGATTACGGTTTCTTCTTAATCGGAAGAATGTCTAAGTGTCAAAGGCCTTGAACATTGATCCTTTTGTGAGTCCTAATGATTTGGACCTCATATGCACTTCTAGAAACTGCTATCTCTTTTGAGCTTTCTCGTCTCTGCATAGTGTTCACTTATACTCATGAGATTACACTTCTTTCAGAGATTTGATCTATGCATAGTGTTTTCTTCACCTCCTAAGCTTATGCTTGTTTCCAAGCTTTGATCTTCATACTGTTCACTTCCTCTTCTGAACTTATGCTTTCCCTGTTTTCCATCATTGCTTCTTTTATTGCCTGTAAACATATCATCATCATTGTTGTTCTTTCCATCAATGACAAGAGCACTCTGCCTGCAAACATGAAAACACAGTATTGGAGGAGGTTCATTTTAAACTTCTCCTTTATAGAAGCTCCTTTTCATTCCTTAACTAGTGTGAAGAACACTTTTCAGTGGGAAGGAAAGAAACAAAAAGATTTCAAAACTTTGAAGGAGAAGATCAATACTGCACCAATATTAGCACTGTCTAATATTCAACATCTTTTTGTGATCGAGGGAGATGCCAACAGATACACCATGGGTACAATGTTGATGAAATATTGTAATCCTATCTATTACCACTCTGAAACTTTTAACGAAACTTTTTTTAACTATCCTACATATGATAAAGAGTTGTATGCACTAGTTCAAAGTGTAAAGAAATGGAAGCACTACTTGTTAGGGAAGATAACAATCATACATACATATCACCAACCCTTATAGTATCTCCAAGAAAAAACCAATATGCAACAATATCGACACTACATATGGATGGGTTTTCTACAATAATTTCATTTGGTAACCAAGTACAAAAAGGGTTCGAGTAACAAGGTAGTTGATATGATTTCTAGACCTCCTATTGTTGCTTCTATTATTTTAAAGAATACTTCTTTATATCATGATATCTATGTGGAATAATATGACATTGATGAAGATTATAAAGAAGTATATGAGAAGATAACCCATGGTGCACAACTAGAGAACTATTTTCTGCAGGGAAAAATAATCTACCATCTTGGAAAGCTATGTATTCCTACAAGTGAATGAGTCCATGTAATACAAGAAGCTCACACTTCTCTTGTGTATGGACATTTTGGGGTACAAAAACTATGGCTCATTTGCAGAGATTTTGTTACTGGCCTCAAATGAAATCAATTGTAAATAAATATGTAAAGGGGTGTGTGATGTGTTCTACTTGTAAGTCCACTAATAGAAAAATGGGGCTATACTCACCACTTCCTGTTCCATCCCATCCATGGGAAATTATATCCATGGATGTTTTAGGGGGTTTACCAATGTCAAAAGGGGGTCATGACTATTTGTATGTTGTAGTGGATAGGTTCAAAAAGATGTGTATCTTGATGCCATGTAAAAAGAAGATCACTTCTTATAATACTACTAATCTCTTCTTTCAATATGTTTGAGCTCACTTTGGGTTACCCACATCCATTATCTCGAATCGAGATACTTGATTCCTTGGGGATTTTTGGAAAAGATTATGGAGAATGGTGGACACCAAATTGAAGAGGAGGAATGATTTCCATTCATAGACCAACAAATAGGTAGAGGTGGTAAACCGACCAATGGTACTTATTCTTTGAGGCTACTGCAGCAATCATCCTAAGTTATGGGATCAACATATACCTTATGTAGTACAACATGCTTATAACTGAGTCTGACATTCCTCCACTCAGTGTTCTCCTTTTGAGACATGTTTTGGGTACCTACCTAAGTTTCCTTTGGAATTTATGTATGTGAGATATACTGATGCAAATGAAGAAAGAATAGACGATAGATCCAACAAGTTCATCCAGAGGATCCTGCAGGTGCACCAGGTAGTCAAGGAACAATTGGTGAAAATTCAAGCACACTATAAATCTCAGCATGACACGCACAATGTTGATCATCAGTTCCAGGTTGGAGACTGGGTATGGCTTCACATCAACAAGGATATATTGAAGGGAAAAGGCAAGAAAATCAAACCCATTTGTTATGGACCCTTCACTATCTTAGAAAAAAGCGGTACCAATGCTTTTCGTCTATATATTCCACCTTATATGCATATTTACTTAGTTGTGAATGTAGAGAAATTGAAACTTTTTGAGCCTCCCATGATCATTGATTAGGATGAGGAAGTTTTAATACCTTCAATTGATGAACTTACTCCTTATTACTTGGATGATTTAAAGGAAGATATCATCCTGGACAGAAGGATGAGGACTTCATGTAGGGGTGATGTTGATTATCTTAGAGTAGGCTTAAAGGGCACACATCCAAGAAAGACAAAGTGGGTAGATAAGGACAAAGTGAGGGGACTCTTCCCTCACTTATCTATATATTGATGAAAGATTTTGGTGGTCCAAAAGGCTCTTAGTGGGAAGGCGTGATCCAAAAAGGATCCAAGAAGACTAAGAACAACTCAGAACTTGCAGAAGAAAATCAGGATGCTAAGAATGGCCTCAACAGATAGAGAAAGGGAAAAAATTCAAAGTTCTCAAAGCTCAGTGAAAATTCTATTATCATGAAGAGCGCGTCGCAATATTTATAATGATGAAAATAGGTTGTCAAATGAAGTTATGGATCAAAAGATATTTGTGGTGAAATTTTGGTCAACCTAGACCAGTTAGTAGGGGGATGAGTCAAATTCCGTACTGTTGACATCAACACTAGTACGAATGATGTCAGCATTCATAAAACACATGTGGAAGGAAAAGGAGATGGCATGTGTCATGATGATGTCATCATGGTGACATGGAAACACCGGAGGTTGCCACATGTCACCCATTTTTTGCACTTCTAGACTGATCTGTGGATCAGTAGGATTTTTCCATGTGGCTGCCAGGTGGCCCAGTCATGGGCTGCCACATGCCAGTGGGAAAATTCCCAATGATAGCCCATATCTAAAAATTTGAAAATAAATAAATGATTTGGCAGGTCCACCAAATCTGGACACAAGCTATTGATAGAACAATGGTTAGAAACTTCACCAAATAAAGCAGAGTAACTTATATATATATATATATATATATATATATGGTTACAACAATAAAGCCAAAAGGGGGAGGCCCACGGATTCGACCACGGGACCTCCTCCCTCCATAGTGCCTTAATACTCATGCCATAATCAATGGGCCAACAACCCTTTATTGTAATTAATTCCACTTTTATTACATAAAATTCGCGTCCGCCCGAGCCCAGGAGGGAGGACGCACATGCATATGGTCGAACACATTTTTTGAGATAGGGAGTCAACATTTATTACAGGTTGCAGGGCAGACAAACTGAGATGAAATTTGTCTTGGAAATGGGAGTGCTAGAGTCAGATCGAGGTGTGGAGACAGTCATTTTCAAGTAATTCGACGCCATGAATTCAGTGGTGTTGTCTTCTTTCTAATTTGAGCAATATTTCTTCAACTTGATTTCACAATGAGGTGTACTTATGTATTTTTCCAAATTCTTTTGCTGAGTTAATGAAAAATCCTACCCATTTGAGATCAAGACCTATAGACGTATTCTACCAGGGAAAAACTCCATTATCAAGCTTTTGTGTTCAGATTTTATGCTTATGTCTCTTCATCATTGAGATTTTCCTTCTTTAATGGTGCACTTTACTTTATGCTCATTTAATGAAATTCTTTATAAATCACTCAATGAAAAGATCATATATCATTAGCAAGCCACGTCACTCCAAGATTACTAACTTCAAGGATATCCAAGTTTATGTTATCAACTAATTGCCAAAGGAAGGAATCATCAACTAATGTTAATTGTTGATATAATTCGGGAGCATTCTTGACCGTTGATCAAACATAGTGGAAGAATAGAGTAAGCATGAGGTGTTAACCGACAAAAAGTAGTCACCATCATTTTATGACTTATGCGGTGGGTAAACCTTCGAAGGGATTGAACTACTTCATAGTTCAAGTAACCTAGAGTCACAGAGTCACGAATCACAAAAATCCCATAGTGAAGGAGGACCGTCCATATCAACTGCAGATTAAGATGGAGTCATCGATCATTTAAAAACCAAAATTAGTCAAAGTTAAACAAGAAATGGGGTCATATATATTAGACTATCCTTCATAAGGTTAGATCAGTGATGAATGTTTAGAAGCGCAGATTAAGTTGCATAGACGTTAGCAATAAGGAGACAACACGTTTTTTAATCGGGACCATTGGATGAGACCAGAGAAAAGATCAACGGTGGAACATAACTTCTCCACTTCGGGGATAGTTGGAATTAAGAAGGAGCCATAAATATCCTAGAGTGTTGAATCTATGAAATCCTCGAACCAATTGAATTTGTCCATCTCAATGACTAATTAAGTTAGAACTGTCCATCATCAAGACATGGAAATGTTGTGGAGCCAACAAAGTTGCACAATGATTAAACCAGACCATCGATATGAGAACTTGTGAAGTAATATTAGCCATTAGATTAGCTAACATGACATGCAACAACTCCAGAAGGTAACACTCCATAAGATATCTCTTCAACAATAACAAGAGTTTGGTAAATGATAAAAGATCCAAAGGGTCAAAGCCTAGAGGACAAGGTTATGTTGTTGGTTGTGTGAGTGATCAAGGTATCAAAGGCACAACACTAGCACTTAGGGAAATGCTTAGTTGGCAAGCTCATGGTTTTGATCTCATGGTCACATGAATTTTGGATTGAAGGAAGTTTCTATTGATGAAGATTCTATTTCACAACAATTCAAGGTTTGTAAACAAATGAACTGATACATATTCATGATTAAAGAAGAGTTAAATCATGATCATTATGAATAAAGAATAAAAGAGAAAAAATGGTATTATTTAAATTTTAATATTATCATTTAAATGAAAGGGTACAATGGTTCACTATCAAAAGATGCAGTGGTTCAAATTCACACCAATTGGAAGACTATATAAATAGGAAATAATGGTGAGAAGAAAGTTTCTTGGTGGATTATATATATATATAATGGATTGAATTGAAGTTCATTCTATCAGGTTGGTGCCTGTTTACAAGTTGAGTCTTGTTATGAGGGTTGGATTCCTCATTTCTAATTTGGATATGAGAACTATACGATGGGTCTTTTATCAGAGAGTTGGATCTCTCATATTCAGTTGAAGATATTAAAGGATTGATTTTATGTGTATTCATTTAAGTTAAATAAATAAAAGAAAGAAATTTTAACTACTTCATATAGTTTTTGTTATACATGTTTATGAATAATTAATTGAACTGCATATATTATATTTAGTTAATTCATTTAATGAATGAAAGTGTGAAAAAAAATCAAAAGATCCAGACATTTATTCACCCCCCACCCCTCTCAGGTTTAGTGTGTGTTTCAACAATTGGTATCAGAGTGGGTACCTTCAACACAATTTTAACCTTGGAAGGTAGATTCTGAAGAAATGGGTGGACAAATGGCTCTCTCCACAAATGAAGCCCCCTTATTTGATGGGACATACTATTCTTCATGGAGGGAAAAAATGCAATGGTATCTGAAGTCAAGAGAATCTGGTGTTTTGGATTCAGTGGTATATAAGCCTTGCTACTCAACTACCTCAAAGAACAAATCCAAAAGTGCAAAAGAAGAAAAGAAAAATAATTCAATAGCATTAACAGAAATATAGAAGAGACAGTCATACCATGTCAAAGAAAATATGGGACACTATACCTCTATTAAAGTGTTATGGATCCATCTAGATAATTTATATCAAAATAAATAAATAAACAAAGAAATGAAGAATTTCAATCAGTCTATAGAAGAAAACAAAGAAACAAAGAAATCCAATCATATTAAAGAACAAAACTTGAAAATGGAGAAATCAAATCAGATTTAAGAACAAAGTAGATATAAATATAATTATGTTCATAATAAAGAACAAAAAATATAAGATGACAATTACATCAAATACTTGATGCAAACCCCAGTCATCAACATATAAGTCTACTACATCAAGGAATTGATGAATACCTCAGTATTCACTAAAGAAAAACTATTATATTTTAAGACCTATGCTATAATTGAATTTGAAGTGATTAGTATGGAACTAATAAATGGTCTATATATTGGAGTTACTAAGGATGTTCTTGACCATATTGAATACACAGTTATGTGCACTTTTGAAGAGTTGGAGAAACTTCAAAAGAAATATATGTTCCTACTAAAACAGTTAGATCAATCTAACCATGAAGATAATGAACAAAACATTCAACTAGAAGACAAAGAAGAAGAAATCAAAATATTGAAGATCGAAGTTGCTAATTTAACAAAAGAAATGGAAGAATTGAAGACACATGACAATACAATCAAAGAAGTACTAGAAGAGACAAGATAAATGGTCATCTTTCTAAAAAATCAAATTGAAGAATCTAAGAAAGATGAAGAAGAATATAAGATCCAATTAACCAAAGAGAAAAAATCATGCCATTGGTTGGAATTAGAAGCCATCAACCTCAAAAGGATTCAGCTAGAAAACAAGGAAGAAATCAAAAGATTGAAGAATGAAGTTGTTGATCTAACAAAATATATAAAAGAGTTAAAAACATATGAAAAAACTAATAAATGCATATAAGTCTTGGATGATACATAAGAAATGTTCATCAATCTAAGGACTCAACTTGAAGGAGCTAAGGAAAAAAATTAAGTCTTGAAGATTCAGTTTTCTAAAAAGGAAGAAACATGTCACATGTTGAAAATGGAAGTTATCAACCTTAAAAAGAAGAATGAAAAGACAAATGCAACTGTCAAATTCCAGAATAGCTCATCTATCCTAGATAGGACCTGGAACAATCAAAGACAAACTAATGACAAAATCGATCTTGGATACAATAAAGAAGAAGGTGGAAAATGGATCACCAACCAAAAACATGATCAATGATCATACTCAAAAGAAAAAGGTACATTTACAAACCTAAAACAAAACATGAACTCTGTCAAGGATGGAAGCTATAAAGTTAAAAAACAAGAAACATATCAAAATACATACTTCTCATGTCACAACTGACTCAAGTATGGAAACACCTTCAATGGTTATTTCTTTTCTTCTAATAACTTTGGTAAAAAAAAATTGGAATGCAAGAGCCCTGAAAAGAAAAAATCAGGAAGGTCCAATAACTTAATGAGATGTTGGAGATGCAATTATTTTTTCCACACAACAATTTTTTTTCATACAATGATATGTTACAACTGTGATAGGTTTGGTCACAAATCCCAAAACTGTAGAAAATCAAGAAGTCAATCTATGAGAAATAATTCATACAAGTTAGGAAGAAAATCTAATGAATGTTGGAAGAAAAGAAAAAATGAAAAATCTCAAAGAACAAATCTAGAAAAGAAATATCCTACAAACAAAATATCTCATGAAAAGGTATGGAGCAGAAAATATGAAATATAAAGAAAGAGAGATGATTTGGCACCTGGAAATGAAGAAATTGATAGCAAGAAAATGATGGGTGAAGTTCCTAATAAGGAAAATGAAATTCATAGATTTCAATACGAAATGGGTCAAACTCAGGAAAGGAGAGTTCCTAAAGAAGAATAGGACACAATAGCAGATCTTGAGGATATCATGCTGACCAAAAGTACATTAACCAATGAAAGAAAAATGCAAACAAAAAATCCCAAAGAAGAAAATGAAGAAGCTTCACTTACACAGAACAATGATGATAATAATGAATCTTCAATAGCATATAAGCGAAAATAATTGAGCAATGAAAGTCTTGGAACTTTTCCAATGTTATTTTCATGAACTACTAAATTTTCCCTCGACGAAAAATATGAATAAAAGGAAGGAGGAAGGATTTTACAACATGATTTGGTGTAAGTACTACAAAATACTACTAAAGTATGGTGTGATCTAAACCCAATAAGGAATTTCCAAAAGAATGAAAAACTTATGAAGAGGAATTAAAAACCAATAGATGAAAGGACCAATTCAATGTTATTTCTAAGGGACAAAAGATGAAGTTGATTTATGTAGAGTCAAAGGACTCTGAATAAGATATTAAATTGGTTGAAGAATGGAAATTAAATTAATTGGTATCGATCGATGGTATTCTTGTGAAAGATCATAATATCAATAAGAATAGAGAAACAAATCAAAAAGATTAGTAATATTCACACCCTTGTCCTTTAGGACAAAGGAGAATATAGTAAAACCCTATGAAACAGTAAAAATGCAGGGGGAGTATTTAATTTGGTCATCAAATGAGGAAGTCATTTAATTAGTTTAAAAACACTTGATCACTAAAAAATATTGGTATCAATAAGACTACCTATACGAACACAAAATCCCAAGAGATTGAGATAACAATTGATACATTCATAGGGGGAGAAAACAATAAAAGTCAAGGTCGATGTGGCAGATAAGGACTTTGAAAGTTATGAATCAGGGTGACATGTGGCACATAGAATTAGGGTCCACATCATATTGAGTGAAGTGAGAAAGCTAATTCACTTTGGGATTACTAACTTCAGGGATATCCAAGCTTATGTTATTACCTAATCGCCGAAGAACAAAATCATGAATTAATGTTAATTGTTGATCTAATTTGGGAGCATTATTGAATATTGATCAAACATAGTGGAAGAATAGAGTAAGAATGAGGTGTTAATCAACAACAATTAATCACCTTCATTTTATGACTTATTTGGTAGGTAAACCTTCAGAGGGATTGAACTACTTCAGAGTTCAAGTAACTTGTAGTCACGAATCACCAAAATCTCGTAGTGAACAAGGATCATCCATCTCAACTAGGGATTAAGACGGAGTCGTTGATCATATAAAATACAAAATTAGTCAAATTTCAATGAGAAATGGGGTCATATATATCTAACCATCCATAATTATAAGGTTAGATTTGTGATGAAGGTTTATAAGTGCAGATTAAGTTGTGTAGATGTTAGAAAGAAGGAGATAACACATTTTTCTATCAGGACCATTGGATGAGACAAGAGAAAATATCAATGGTGGAATGAAACTTCGCTACTTGGGAATAGTTGGAATTAAGTAGGAGGCATAAATATACTAGAGTCCAAAATATTTGAAATCCCAGAACAAATGAAAATTTTCCATCTCAATGACTAATTAAGTCGGAACCATTGATTCTCAAGACTTGAAAATGATCTGGACCCAACAAAGTTGCACAAGTATTAAACTAGACCGTTGATTTGGAAACTTATGAAGTAACTCTATCCATTACATTATCTAGCATGATATGTAACCACTCTATAAGGTAACACTTCATAACATATCTCTTCATAAATAACAAGAGTTTGGTAAAGGATAAAATATCTAAAGGGTCGAAGCTTGAAGGACATGGTTATGTTGTTGGTGATGTGAGTGCTCAAGGTATCAAAGGAACAATACTAGAACTTATGAAAATTCTTAGCTGGTAATCTCGTGGTCTCGATCTCACATTCACACAAATTTTAGATTGAAGGAAGCACCTATTGATTAAGATTCGATTTCAGAACAATTCAAGATCTGTAAACAAATGAACTCATACATAATAATGATTAAAGAAGAGTTAAATCACGAGCATTACAAATAAAGAATAAAAAGGAAAAATGATATTATTTAAAGTTTAATATTATCATTTAAATGAAAGAGTACAATGCTTCATTGTTAAAAGACACAATGGTTCAAATTCACACTAGTTGGAAGACTATATAAACAAGAAAGAATGGTGAGAATAAAGTGCCTTGGTGGAATATATATATATATATATATATATATATATATATATATAATGGATTGAATGGAATTTCATTCTATCAGGTTGGTGCATATTTACAAGATGAGTCTTGTTATGAGGGTTGGATTCCTCATTTCTCAATTGGATATGAGAACTACAAGTTGGGCCTTGTATAAGAGAGTTGGATCTCTCATATTCAGTTGAAGTTGAAGATATCAAAGGATTGATTTTATTTGTATTAATTCAAGTTAAATAAGTAAAATAAATATATTTTATCTACTTCATATAGTTTTGTTTATACATGTTTATGAATAATTAATTGAACTGCATATATATTATTTAGTCAATTGAGTTAATCAATGAAAGTGTGAAAAAAAGTCAAAAGTTCCAGAAACAGATTCACTCACCCTCTCAGTGTCATTGTGTGTTTCAATACCATATGAAACCATAAACCAAAACGAGACTCAAATATATGCCTTAAGCATGTGCCATACCATCCATGACACAATTCTAATGAACTATCACATCAACCATGTATCAAACTCTCATTGTTATGCATCCTCATCTTGTACCAATATATTCAACAATACAACTCAACCAAACTTCCTCAAACATATACCACATGACATGATTCACAAGTGTACCACAACATATACCATAAACCATGTACTAAACAAGTACCAAAACTCTCAATATGTGCATCAAGCATAAACCATAATCTCCAAAATATCACCAAGCCATGCCACCAATATCAGCCATAACATTACCAAGATATAATCCTCAAAACTTACACAATGAAATAACTCATAACATGTGACAACATTGATGCATAATCATACCTTGCTACAACATGGAGAAAACATCCCCTTTAATTTACCTCATCCTTGCTACCTCATATTCTCCAAAAGCTCAAGTGTTCACTAGATTGATATTCAATGAATTTGTGTGTGAGAATGATAGACTCTTGATGTGAATTTATGCTCTTCCATTTAACTTATTTTCAACCACTTTACCCATAATTAATTTATTGTTGTGACCACTTTATCTTGAATCAATTTCTTGTTGTAACCACTGTCCCCAATTAATTTCTTATTACAAACCCTTTTTCCCAATTTTATGGTAATAATTGTTTTACCTTTTTTTTCTAATTTTAGGGTTACCCTTTTTCCTAATTTTAGGGTCATAACTATTTTACCCTTTTTCCTCATTTTAGGATCATAACTGTTTTACCCTTTCCTCATTTTAGGGTCATAATTGTTTTACCCGTTTTCTCAATTTTAGGGTCAACTTGTACTTTCTTGTTGCAACTGTTGGATTACTGAGAGGGGGGGTGAATTAGTAATAATGTAATTATAATCCTTTTTCTTCAAATGTTATATCAATTTATAATTATTATCTAATAATGAGCAGTAAGAAATAAAAAATCACACACATACACAGTACACCAATGTTTTACGTGGAAACCCAAATCGGGAGAAAACCACATAATGTTTTTTCTTATATGTCTTGAAGAATTACATTCATTGGATGCAACAACTTCCTTTGTTTTTTAGATGCAACTAGAAGGAGGCTCCAAACCCCTAGTTTCTCAGGCTACAACCTAAGGGAAGATCCAACTCCCCAATTCTCTAGCTACAACCAGAAGGAGTCTACAACCCCCAATGTTCTCCATATACAACCGGAAGGTGGATACAACCACCTATCCTTGCCCCATCCTGCCACCCTGAAGTAGAAGTAGAATGATGGAACCACTGTCACACTATCACTGTGAGATATACCGTTGTAAACCTGTACCAATAAATCTGAACCATGCATCAAACATGCATCAACCTGTAATCAACCTATACCATAAACAAGTGCATCAACCATGCACCAACCTATAATCAACCCATACCATAAACAAGTGCATCCAACCATGTACAAAGTATGTACCACAACCAAAATCCCTCATCAATTTCATCATCCAAATCTGATTTGTAGCTCTATAATAGACCTGGTGTATATGATCACATTCCTACAAACCTTCCTTAACTTTTAAAAAGAAGAGACTAGCATTTTCATCAAACTTTTCTTTAGTCTCACATGCCTAGTTTTGGATTAGTCAACAACCCTAACTTGAAGTAATCATAACTTGTAAATTGTAATATATAAAGAGATGAAACTGATATACAATGTTCTTCAATGTGTTTTATGCAATTCATCCAAGTGTCACTACTTGGAACCTCTTAGAAAAGGAGTTATAGAAAAATGGCATACCTTGCTGAATTCTGACTTATTCTAGAGATCGACCTTGTAGAGCGTGCCCTGCACAAACTGTTTTATGAAATGATTGTAAAATGTTACACAGAATACTACATACAGTACCCTAGCCAACATGTTTTGTCTCACTGAATTTGGATCTATTATGAATAAGTTATGACGTTGTTACCCGAAACACCTGATTTTGACTAGTTTCAGGACTGGCCACAAACCCTATTTTCCACAGAGTGTAACTCCAAAAATACAACGACCTACAAGATGAATTTTTTTCATGGATACTTGGATAGGTTGTCTCACTTGCATAGCAATTTTAGGGTCTGAATCATTATATAAAAATGTTATAGCGCGAATGGTGAGATGACCTGAAAATAACATACCTTAGAAAGCACCATCAAAAGAATTTATCCTTCCTTGCATTTCGACCTTTTTTTCTTCACCTTCACACAGAATTATGTTTTAGATATCCTTGTTTACCTCAGAAAGATATAGGTATTCAATATTATCAGGTGTGATTCAAATGAGAGAGCCTTGCTTCTTATTTATACTCTCCAAGTAGCTTCCTTAAAAACATCTTCTAGGTCACTTGACCCACTTTCCTTATTCAAGGGTTGGGTCCACTTCTAATTTCTCCATTAAATTTATTATTGA
>JZKD02S0021142.1:399561-413632 GCA_000966675.3 Picea glauca | reverse complement strand
ATGACATATGAGGGTCCTCCAACTTCGTAAGGCCATAACTCTCAAACCGTGAGGAGTTATGTGATGTTCTACATACCACCAAAAATGGCATGACATGTAATATCCATATAGAATATTATTATCTGAAAATAAATCATGGGTTCTCTTACTCCACAAAGCATCTTCTCGTGAGGGCTTTCACCATAAGGGGACCACTTTGGAGTTCATCCATGTTTACTTCTTATCAACCATGAAAAAAAAATAATGAGTCATATTTACATCAAACAATAATTGGTCCATTACCCAAACCTTTTTTCTACGGGTCTTTCTTCAAGGGTTGACATCAGTGACAACCAACCTTAATCAACAACAACTACTTTTCCCATAATTAGTAAACTCATAATTTCTTTGTTACAACCAATTTACACATAATTAACTTCTTGTTTCAACCACTTTGACTAGAAAACTTCTTGAAGACTTTCTAGAGGCTTCTAGAGTAATTGACTTCTAATTGACCTTCTACAAGATTCCAGATTATTCTTTCAGAGGGTCCTCCAATCTTTACAAAGCCATATATCCTCAACCGTAAGGAGCCACGTGATGTACCACCTGTTAGCACTAAGATTCACCCCCGGATTGCAAGAGGATAAGACTAGAATCCATCAAATATGTTTGTATATGTATATTTATGATAGAAATAAAGTCAAATGGGAAAAACACAGCATAACAATGTTCCAACATAGAAAATCTATGCTAGTATACATAAGCAAATGGGGTTTTGGTTAACTTCAATGAGTGGTTTAAATATAAATGTGAATAGATGGAAGACTTGGTGAGGAAGATTAATAGGTGTGCTATAATAATTAGGCCTTCTAGCAGCTATGTGAAGGAAACACTTAGTCACAAGAACCTCTTGAACTAAACTTTAAAACACTAAAAATATTTAGAGCAACATCATAATCAAACATCCATTATAACACAATTATAACATCTCATAAGGATAATCCAATAATGAGAAATAAAATTAAGAAGAAATAAGGTAATGAAAAGAGGTTGACTTCTATTAATCAAAATATCTAAGGTCTCATACATAAAACCAAAATATGGCTTTGTTTTATCAAAATATTACAATAGGGAGCTCTGCTCAACCATTTGAACCTCAAAATAAAATTCTTCTATTGTATTTATAGTTTAAACAATAAGAAACAACTTGGAGTGCAAGATGGCCTATCTAACCTAGGATTCTCCACAAAAAAATGATAATCTTTCATATGTACAAGTGGAACTAACATACTGCTAGAAACATGGAGCATGTTGGCAAGAACTATAACAAGATAATCATGACATAATTTGTTGTTTCTTAGGTGCATCTCCGCCAGTGACACATGTCCTCCAATCCTTTCTACTGAGTTCCATATTCCACATGATGACCATTGATTCCCTCTAAATCCATCAAAGCTAAGAAGAGATGGTGAATTCAAAACTGTTGATTGTATCAACCAGTTCATAACAACTTTTTGTAGCACAAGTGGTAGCATATTTTGTAGCACCCACCTATGTAGAACTTTTCTGTAGCATATTTCGTAGCACGTTCAGTAGTGGATTTTGTAGCACCCACCTATTAATGTTGTTCTACAACAACTTTTCATACCAAACTGCTAGTTTGTGTCTGGCTAGGTGATTCCACAATGCTTTCCGTAGTGAATATACAATCGAGTCTGTGTAGATGGTTCCATAGCGCCATACATTGTGAAATGTTCTGTGATTTTCTATGTCCTGCAATTGAGCCTCAAAAACCAAAAAAATCTTAGCATAATGAGTATAATTCTGTATATTCCTCCAATAGGTATAATTATGACACTTCCCTCAACACCTCAAAATGAAAAAGTTGATCATCATAAAAAATGGGGTTTTCCATCCTCTCCACTTCATCTTCTTAATCTGACACTTCTCCTTGTTGCGGAAACACTTTCCCTTGTTGAAACAACACTTATCCTCGTTGAAACTCGCACTAATACATTGATATTTCTCTACAATAGATCATCCTTGAAAGGTTGCAACTCCTCTTTAAGTTTTTTGTTCTAGTACTGCAAGTCTATTTTCTTCATGTACAAGTTTCTAAGCTATATATGCAAGGGAAAAAATCTTCTTTTTGTGAACTGAGCTATCTCAAGACTTTCCTTATGCATATCCATGAGCTCACTCATATTTCTCCTCCCATCCAATCCTTCTCCCTTCAGGTGGTAAATTTACTTTCTTGCATCTCTGAGTTATCTGAGTTATAGGCTTCTCAATAGTTTCACCTTTACCCTCATCTTTCTTTTGAACAGGAGATTTTGTTATATCTTTTGCTTCAACATATTCCTTACGGTTTGATGATCTCGTGAAGGGCCTCCTAGATCTAGTCTCTATTGTTGTAGTAGGTGAATTAAAGTGTAACTTTCTCCCCTTTTTGGCTATATTTTTGGCTGAGGGAACTTCCTCTAGTTCGGGTGCAAGATGAGGTGAAATTTCCCTTTGTGGGAATTGATGGGATTCCATTTCTTCTTCTTCAACTTCTTTAGGAACTTCTTTGTCTTGGGAAATGTATTTTCCATTTCTATCTTTTCTTGTTTTTGCTTGGGAAACACTACTAGATGGAAAAGGGCTCTGCACCCTAGATTGAGGAGTAGGGGCTACATCTAGCTGCAGATTAGCATAGGAAATGAATTTTTCCCAAGTGAGGTTTATTTTCTTCAATTATTCCATTACAATCATCGTGATCAACCCTAAGTGGAAAACATTGGGGTCCACAATGTTGGACTTGGCTTGGACTCTATCAACCATCTTTCCCATACTCCTAAATAGATAAAAAGGGATGTGCATTAAATCCTTGCATGTGAAGTTTAGCAAAAGCCTAATGTGATACTGGTATATTATATTGAATCTACCCTCACATGTAAAATACCTCTGGATGACTTCAAATATTTTATCAAAACCCTCAACCAAGTGGATCGTAGTCACTCCATTAGAAAAATTATCTTTCTGATGTTATGGTTTGAGGAAATCTTTAGAAAAGGATGCATTAAGAGTCATATATTTGAACCACCTTTCACTAGTGTTGGCCATCTCAGTGGATGATGCAATGGTAGCCTCAGATACTTCCAACTCAAGGGTTCCTACCTTGGTATTATTGCCATAAAAGTTTAAATAAAATTCCCTCGCTACCTCAGGGTGTCCCCTCTGCATATTATGACAGAAAGTTAAGAAACCAACCCTTTAGAAGACCTCCCTGATCAGAGGTTTAGCATCAAACAAGTGCATATTATAAGGCTTAGTCCTAACTACATTCCCACCCTTGTGAGATTTCTTCTTTTTGGGTGTATCCATTGATAGAAATAGGATACCAAACACTACAATGTTGTGAGAGGTATAGGAAAAAAAACAAGGACAAAAGTCTAAAGGGTTTTTGAAAGGTGGTCCTTATTTGGGATTTTAGGGTTTTCCTCCAATTGACTTCTAAACTAATAAGAGAACAGTTTGATGGCTTAGAAAAGGAAGAGAATATCTTCATAGAAATTATATGCAAGGAGGCCACACTATCAAATTTTAGGTTAACATAAAACTACTATGCAGGGTCATCATCATCTTAAAAGCAAAGGCTCCTAAACTCTTCACTGTGAATAGACTTTGAAATGAAAAAATAAAATGACACCATGAAGGAAAAGAGTTGATGCTGGAAAAAAGTAAGCAGATATGATGACACTGGGTTGACACACAATTTTCAGCGTTTCAAGAGGGGATATGTAGCACAATTGAGTAGCGGTTTCTGTAGCGTAGTGTAGACAACAAAGGCCAAGAAAGGAATATGAAAAATAGCTTTGCTATAAAATTTTATTTAATTTCAGTGGAGGAGGATACAAATATTCATATGGATAAGAAAACTCTGACAATAGAGGAAAAGGGGTTGGTAGGTGGAGGAAACCACAATTTGCAGCGCCAGGTGCTACAAAAAGTTAAACAGAACCTTAGTTGATCTTCAACAGAGCTCAGATGGCTCAAAGAGTACCTAGACATTGTAGCTTGACTATTGATGATATTTAGAAGGAATGAAGTTTCTCGCAACCGTCATAGTCTTCAATTCACCTTGGTTAGATAGTCTCTAGCATAATCCACAACGTTGTCTAGACTAAGAGTTTCTGCAGTGTCGAGCTAGGAGCAAGATTTCAAACTTTGGTAAAAAGTTAGAATTATTTAATGACCAAATCATGATTATTCCTTTTGAAAACAAGGATGCTAAAAAAAATGAAATGGCATGATATGAGATTCATAATTTCAAATGATGATAAAGAGGGAGGGTGTACAAAATATGTGCTATGAAAACTACTAGTGAGTTGGGAGAGTACTTGAAAAGATTTGATTTGACTCCCTAATGGGTAAAGGGACAGATTGGATATTTTCAAGTGTATGAATGGAGGTAGTGACATCTCATGCTTGTGGTGTCATGGGGATGGTAGTGATAACTGTCAAATCATGTGATGAACCAAGGGTATAAACCATAGATGTGGGTAAAAAATGTGAGCCAAGCTCCATCCTTCCATTTATTTGAGCTAACCTAAGAAAAACATAAGGAGAAAATAAAAAATAAAAAACCTAAAAAGGATAAAATAAAAAAAAATAAAACCTAAGGGGAAACTTGACCCATGACATCTTCATGTGATAACATCGGCTCCACAGGGGATGGCATGCTCCTTGTGAGCTGCCAAGAACAAGAAACTTCAGTGTCTTATCCTAGGTCTATGGGATGATTTATTCAAACCAAAAGAAAAAGAAAAAGTCATATTTACAATGAATGGAAATCCACTCATGGCTTAAGAAAAATACTTCTTCAAAAAGTTCCCATTGACAGGGCCACCAAAAACTTCAGGATCCTCCAAGTTCTGCAATATATAAGTATTATTTGAAAACACCTCAGAAATATTGAAAGTAACAATACTTAAGGCTTTGAATTTACCATGTTTTCCTTTGTCTTGCTTGGGTTCATCCCACTTAAGCTCTAGATCTCCCAGATGGAAATATTCCTTACTTACCTTCTTGTCAAAGGCTTGATTGATATTTTGTTGATGGTCTTGTGCTTTGTCAAGGAGCTTCTCCCTAGTCTTTTTTAGTTATACTAGTTGTTGTATCCTCCTGACCATATGATCAGGTTCACCTTGATAGTCCTAGGGGAACTTTGCCACATGCACAAAAATATGAGTAGGAAAGATAGCTTCAATCCGGTATACAAGATGAAAAGGGGAAATACCAAGTGACCTCTTTGTTGTAACTCTATCAACCCATAATGAAATTTTCATCTTTGAGTTCCATGCTTTCTTGTTGTCTTCTAAAAACTTCTTGATGATATTTATGAGGCTCTTGTTAAAAGACTCTGCCAAACCATTTCCTTGGGGGTAATAAGGATTATGGACTAATGTAATCCCATATTGTTCACAAAACTTGATCAATGGTTCAGCTTTGAAAGAGGAAACATTTTTAGTAACAATCTTTCTTGGACAACCAAATCTTGACATGATATCCTCAAGAAAACTAATGATTATTGTGTGGGAGGCACTCCTTGTAGTAATGGATTCTATCCATTTGGTGAAATAATCAATTGTAGTCAAAATACACTTGTGTTTACCACTTTAGGATGGATGAATTTCCCCAATGAAGTCAAGTCCCCACTGTTGAAAAGGTCCAAAAACCACCACAAGATTCAAAGGAAAATATTTGAGTTGTTTCTTTCCAAAAAAAATTTGGCATTTGAAACAAGCTCTAATCTTTGCACAAACATCAGAAAAAGTGCTAGGCCAAAAAAACCTAGCTCTAAGAATGTTATATTTTGTGGTTCTCCAAAAGTGATGTACCCCACATAAGTTGTCATGAAAATCAGCCATGGCCTTTTGAGCCTCCTGTGGATCTAAACGTCTCAAAATAACCCCTAAAGGATCTTTCCAATACAATATGTGATCAATGAGACAGTATCTGATTTCTTTAAACTTCTATTCTCTTACCTTGTTCTTCTCCAAACCATCAGGAGGATACAAATTTTTCTAAAAATATATAATTTCTTTATACCAAGTGCATTCTACCAAGTTGTGGGTGATATGAGAGATTTTGTAAGAAAAATCAACTTGCTTATTTTCTGAGTTTATGTTCATGAAATTAACCCCTAGTTCTTTTCAATTTGATTCATCCAGTAACCTAGCTAAACCTTGACCTTTCACTATTTTATTGGGATTCATTTCAAGGTCAAATTCTAGAATCTTATCAATCCATTTTCTCCTCTTCCCATCTATGTCAGGATGGATAAGTATTTCTTTCACAGAGGCTGATGGAACATAGGAAACAATCTTGGAATGCATAATGTATACTCTGAAATCCTTGAGGGATTTAGCCAAAGGATAAGCCTTCTTTTCCATAATATCATACCTCATCTCTGCATCCCTTAATGCTCTACTAAAAAAGGAGATAGGATGCTCTAACCCCTCTATATTTTTTTGAATCAAGACAAGAGCCAATGTGTCAAATGAGGAAAAGGAAAATATCATAAATTCCTTGGAATAATCAGGGTTGATGAGCACAGATGATTCAGTTAAGGCGTGTTTGATTTGGTCAAAAGAATCTCGATCCTTAGCAATCCATTTAACCTCATTTCCTTTCCTAAGCATAGATGTGGTGTAATTAACCAATTCAGCAAAGTTAGAGATGAATATTCTCATAAAATTGATTTTACCCAAGAAGGAATGAACTTATTTCTTGGATCTAGGAAAAGATAAAGTTTGGATATCCTCTAATCTGGTTAGATCAATGCTTACCCCTTATGCTGATACAATATGTCCCAATAACTTGCATTCTTTCATATCAAACAAATACTTCTTAAGATTAAGAGAGAGACCAGACTTTCTTTACTTCAGGAAGACCTTATTCAAATGATGATAATGTTTCTTACCATAATTCGAGAACACTGTAATTTCATCTAGATAGATGACCACAATTTTTTCCTTCTCCCCAATAAAGGCAATATCCATTTCTCCCCGAAACGATGCTCCTGCATTCATTAATCCAAAGGGAATTTTATCATACATGAATGTTCCCCAATGAGTAGTGAAGGTTTTCTTCTCTTTATCTTCTGGTAATATAGATATATTATTTTATCCCGAGAATCCATCAATCATAGACATCCTAGATGAGCCAGTCACCCTCTGTAAAATGTGCTCCATATTTGACAATGGGTAATTATCTTTTCTGGAGCTTCTATTCAAATTATTGAAATAAACATAGTCTAATTTCTCCATTCTTTTTCCTCAAATGGACCAAGTTAGCCACCCACTCAGAGTACCTCAAAGGAATGATGATCTTGGCACCCAACAACTTCTTCACTTCTTTTTCCATAATAGGAAGCAACGTGGGATTTATATGTCTGTGTTTCTTCCTAAAAGGCCCAGTCTTCTCTCTCAAATGGATCTTATGTTCAACGATGTTTGTGTCATATGTTTGCAAATATTCATATTTCTAGGAAAACACATCAGCAAACACCTTTAAAATATTAACATACTCATCCATTTGTTACTTTGAAAAAATAATAGACAATTTCACATACTTTGGATCCTCCTCTGTACCTAAATTGCATTCAGTCACATCATCATTTTTAGTTGAACCTTTAACCTTCACAACAACATCATTTATGTCAAAGAATCTCTCTAAAGGTACTAGTCCTTTTTTAATATGGTTACAGGGAAATTGAACAATATGATGGTCAACAATTTTATTCATAAAAATATCAACATGAGGGAATTGACATTATCATGATCTTGATCAATATGAAAGGTAGAAAACTCCTCAGTTTTAAGAAATATTTTGATCTCAAGATCATCCTCAAATACCTTCTAATGTTTGACATTGTTAGGTATAGAGGGTCTATACTTCACTTCCACATCATATTTGATCTTAGGGGCCAAAGGAAATCTAAAATTACTTGCAGAAACAACCAAAGAATATACCATAGTCTTTTCCTCTCTTGGGAAAAAAGAGATATTAAAAGATGAGAATAAATTATCAACAATATCCCAAACTTCATTTCTATAAGTCCTTAACCTGGGGTGTTTATCTTGATAAATATTTTTGACTTGATGTAAAATTAATTCAGCATCTCCAAACAATGCTAACTATTCAATATTCATGTCTTTATCAGCCCTCAAACCCAAAACAAGAGCCTCATACTCTGCCACATTGTTTGTAGTTTCAAATTAAATCTTGGAAGGCAAAGATATGATATCTTGGGTAGGGGAAATAAATACCACCCCAACATTGGCACCTTCCTTAGAAGAGGATCCATCAAAAAACATGTTCCAAATAGAGGTATTACGAGGGGGGGTTTCACAAGAGTTAACGAGTTGTTTTCTAATTTCAATAGGTGATTGAGGAGCATCAGAGAGATGAAAAATATTGGATCCTAAATCAGTATCAATTGCAAAAATAGGGTGGTTGGTGGGATTGGATTCATCATTGATGATGCAAGCTATTTGTGCTTCCCTATAAATCCTTTTGTGCTCTCCTCCAAATATAGGAATGGTAGCATATGAAAGGTCCATGTGCAAGGTTCCCTCTAGTATTTTGATCCAAGATCTTGAAAAGAGCATCCCAAACTTGGGGGGGACATTAGCCACACCAATATCCATGACAACACTTTTCATTCAAAATTGGAACAAGGTAACAACCAGGTCTTTGATTACCCTAAGACACTTCACTTTCCTAGAATCAAATGAGTATAGGTCATGATAAGGTTTTGTAATTTCCATCCCAAGCACATCCACAATAGTTTTAGGCATGGTGTTATGAAATGCACCTGAGTCCATCAATCAATTGTGAAACACTTTATCATGAATATTTAATGATGTGTAGAAAGGAGGGGAAGAGTCATGCCTATCCTCTACCAAAGGTTCCAATATGACTGCTGGTTTTTCATCTTGAAGGTTCACTGATTCTGTGGAATTAGAGGAAGGTTCAGGCTACAACATCTTGGAAAGATATTTTTTAAACTCTTCATTCTTAACCATCTCTAAAAAGGGTATTGGGATTTTGATCTTTTGAATATCACTTTCAAAGCTAAAAGAGGAGGGATATTTCAGAATCTCCTTAATTTTTAGGAAAGGGATCTTAACCACTTCTTGAGGGTTTTTTGCCTCTTTTTCTTTGCTACCAGATGCCACAGCCTTAGAAAAATTTTCTATTTTGGTGGGTTGATCAGAAGTGTTAGGTTTTCCTTCTTTCATTTTTCACCTTAGGTTATATTTATTTGGATTATCATTGGTTTTTTCCCCTTTACTCAATTCATTCAATTGGTTGTCCATGAGAGACTCCTCATATGAAGATTGGGTTAAATGAGGGGATAGAGAAGTATCACCAAGACAATGGATTTCTGGATCAGTTTCTTCATCCTATCCTTTTTCATCAACGACTAGGTTATTTTGGAGAGGGGCTTGGAATTGTTGATCATCCCTATAACTATTTATTTGATTTATTTGAAGGACCCAAGCGGCATTATTTGGTCTTCTGGATTTTTTTCTATTATTAACATTGTTTGTGTTCCTATAGTTCTAATTTCCTTCAAGTTTCATCTTTTCCATTTCAGTAAAAAGTGATTTTACCAATTTTGTTAGTTCATCAACTTGAGGGTGGACAACAAGGGAATCAGAGGTTAAAGATTCAACCTTACTTTTTGTTCTGTCTCTATAATATTTTCCGCTATGCTTGTCAACTTCCAATATGTTATATTCTACCTCCAAGGATGCATCTTGCATATGAGCTAGAGAGGTAGATCTTCTTTCTCTCAACAAGAGGCAAACCTCAGGGTCAAAAGCAATGGCATAAGTAATTTTGGCAGAAGTTTCTATAGGATTTATTTCAGTGGGAATTTTGTTGTACATTTTATTAAATCTTTTTGAGAAGTTTGAAACAGATTCCCCTTATTTCCTCTTAAGTGACCCAAATTATGTAATCTAATATAGGAAATCCTTTTTATCCCCCCAATTCCTCAAAAAAGCATCATCCAAATCTTCAATTCTAGCAATAGATCTAGGATTCAAACCTATAAACCATTTCCTATCCTCACCATCAAGGATTTGTACATAGACCCTCATCCATACATCGTCATTCTCAACATTAAAGTTTTCTTCATAGCTATAAAAGGTTGCAAGGTGTTCTTATGCAATTATTTCTTCCTCCCCTGTGAACTTGGGCATGTAATTAAGGTAGTCCTCAACTGGGAGAGCATTCATAGATTGGGGTAAGAGAAGAGGGCCATACCTAGCATCCACTATGTCATCCATCCTATTTCTAGTAAGGTTAGCATCTGCCATTGGATTGTGAATTCTAGGAAAACAAGGGGGGTAATGAGTCTTGATAGGTACAACTGCAGTTTTAGTTTTCAGAGAAAGAGGGAGGTTGGATGGAGAGATTTCATTTTTCACGGGAAGAGTTTGAGTCTTGGAAGAATATGGTATAGGCTCCAAGGGAAATGAGTTTTCCTCCTCTTTAGTCGAAACAATTTTGATAGAAGGAGGAGTAGGAAAACCCAAGGTAGGAAAATATTCTAAGCTCTCAAGTCTAAACCATCTTACAATATCAGGAGAGGAAAGGACTTCAAAACAATCTTCTTTCAATTTGGGACTAAAATAAGAGTATTCAACAGGAAAATTTTCAAAATCAAAATTCCTAGAAACTTCAAAAGAGGGTAAAATAGGAGAATTGGATATAGCTACTAGTGTATTAAAAGTGGAATCATGAAAATGACCAAAATTACCTGGTACAGTAGCTAAAAAGACTTCTTGAGAATCCTTTCCTTTCTTGTTAATCTTCTCTGGGTTAGATTCATGTGTTTCCAGATGTATATGTGGAGTATAACTCACATGTATACCTTTAGGAGCTACAACTGAAACAATGGACTTTCCAGGTGCAAGCTGCAATCGTCAATGTATTGATTTCTAGTGCACCTTCAGAAACAATATTTCTTCGTCGTTCAATCCCATAGAAATGTTTTCAATTCATTTCCCAGAAACAACACCAAGAATGTTAGCACTGAGATTCACCCTCATATTGCAAGAGGATAATCCCACCACCCATCAAATAGGTTTGTAAATGTAGATTTATGATAGAAATTCAAATGGACAAAAGTCAACATAGAAATGTTCCAACACAAACAATCTAGGCTAGTATGCATAAGCAAATGGGGTTTTGTCTTACTTCAATTTGTGGTTTAAAGATAAATGTGAATAGATGGAAGACTTGGTGAGGAAGATGAATAGGTGTGCTATAAGCATCAAGCCTTCTAGCAGCTAGGTGAAGAAAAAACTCAATCACAAGAACCTCTTGAACTAAACTTTAAAACACTGAAAATATTTACAACATCATAATCAAACAACCATTATAACATATCTATAACATATCATAAGGATTATCCAATAATGAGAAATCAGAGTAAGAAGAAACAAGGTAATGAAAATAGGATAACTTCTATTAATAAAAATATCTTAGGTCTCATACATAAAACCATAACATGGCTCTGTTTTATCAAAATATTACAATAGAGAGCTCTACTCAACCATTTAAACCTCAAAATAAAATTATTCTGTTCTATTTATAGTTTAAACAGTAAGAAACAACTTGGAGTGCAATATGGCCTCTCTAACCTAGGATTCTCCACAAAAAACTACTAATCTAACATTTGTACAAGTGGAACTAACAGACTGCTAGAAACATGGATCATGTTGGCAACAACTCTAACAAGATAATCATGACATATTTTTTTGTTGCTTTGGCGCATCTCCATTAATGCTATATGTCCTCCAAGACTTTGTACTGAGTTCCATCTGCCACCTGGTGACCATTGATTCCTTCCAAATTCATCAAATCTAAGAAGAGGCAATGAATTCAAAATTGTTGACTTTATCAACTAGTTTGTAGCAATTTTTTGTAGCATAGCTAGTAGCATATTTTGTAGCACACTCCTGTATAAAAATGTTCTACAGCAAATTCTGTAGCACATTCGATAGTGTATTTCGTAGCACCCACCTATGACAATTGTTCTTCAGCAATGTTTCATAGAGAACTGCCACTTTGTGTCTATCTAGGTGATTCTGTAGTGCTTTCTGTAGCAAATTTGCAATCTTGTCTATGGAGATGATTATGTAGTGCCAGGTGCTACTAAATATTCTGTGATTTTTTGTGTCATGCAATTGAGCCTCAAAAACAAAAAGAATCTTAACAGAAGTAGTATAATCCTGTAGATTCCTCCAGTAGGTATAATTGTGACACTTCCCTCAACACCTCAAAATGAAAAAGATGACCATCATAAAATATGGGGTTTCCAATCCTCTCCACTTCATATTCTTAAGCTGGAACTTCTCCTTGTTGAAGCAAGACTTCCCCTTGTTGAAATGATACTTATCCTTGTTGCAGCATGTGATAATACATTGAGATTTCTCTGGTCTAGATCATCCTCGAAAGGATGCAACTCCTCTTTATGTTTTATGTTATGGTACTACAAGTCTCTATTCTACCTATACAAGGTTATAAGTTTTCTATGTATGGGTATAAAACTTCTTTCTACGAACTGAGCTAACTCAAGAGTTTCCTTATGCATATCCATGACCTCACTCATCTTTCTCCTCCCAACCAATCCTTCCCCCTTCATGTGGGAAATTTCCTTTCTTTCATCTTTGAGTTGTCTGATCAATATCTTGAAGGTGGGGTTATCAGGGGGAGTGGTGATGTTTATGAATTTAATATGATTCTCAATAGTTTCACCTTTACCCCTATCTTTCTTTTGCATAGGAGATTTGGTTATGACTTATGATTAAACATCTTCCTTATGGGATGACGATCCGGTGAAGGGCCTCCTAGCTCTAGTCTCTACTATTGCAGTAGGTGAAGGAAAGTGTAACTTTCTCCCCTTTTTGGATATATTTTTGGCTGAGGGAACTTCCTCTAGTTCAGATGCAGGATGAGGTGAAAGTTCTCTTTGTGGGGAGTGATGGGCTTCTCTTTATTCTTCTTCAACTTTCTTATGAACTTCTTTATGTTGGGAAATGTGTTTTCCCTTTATCTTTTTACTTGTTTCTTTTTGGGAAACACTACTAGATGGAAAAGGGATCTACACCCTAGATTGAGGAGTAGGGGCTACATATAGCTGCACATTAGTAGAGGAAATGAATTTCTCCCAAGTGAGATTTATTTTCTTAAATTATTCCATTACATGAATCCTGATCAACCCTGAGTGGAAAACATTGGTGTCCACAGCCTTGGACTTGTATTGGACTCTATCAACCATTTTTCCCATACTCCTAAACATATAGAAAGGGATGTTCATTAAATCCTTTCCTCTGAAGTGTAGAAAAATCCTAACGTGATACTCGTATATCATATTGAATATGACCTCACATGTAAAATATCTCTGGATGACTTTCAACATTTTTTCAAAAACCCTCAACCAAGTGGGTCCTAGGGACTCCATTAGACAAATTATCTTTCTAATGTTCTGGTTTGAGGAAATCCTTAGAAAATGTTGCATTAAGATTCATAGATTTGAACCACCTTTCACTAGTGTTGGTTATCTCAGTGGATGCTTGTAACACCCCTCCTAGCTAAGGACAACTACTCAGTCGATAGGGGAATTTTTTTTTGTTAAAGTGTGTGAGCGTGTGCAGAAGAAAACAACCACCTCGACTCTATGTCAACACTCGAACCAACGGGACGCAAGTAAGACGAACACATCGAGACGACCTGAACTGTCATAATGACGGCAAGAAGCAACGCCCCCGAACAGGAGGTGGAAACTAAAAGCTATAGGCAGAGACAGACACCAGGGTTAGGCACAGTACAGTCATGGAAGGAAAGAATCCGTCGGTAGAGTCGCAGTAGTCGAACTGTGCCTTTAAAGAGCCCGAGACTACTGATACAGCTCAGGAGGTGTCGCAAGAGTGGAACTGTGCCTTTAAACAGCCCGAGACTCTTGATACGGCACCGGATTCCTTCCACCGGATGACGCACAGACATACATACTAAGCTGCAAGAG
>JZKD02S0021142.1:384650-399551 GCA_000966675.3 Picea glauca | reverse complement strand
CGTGCAGGGACAAACGTCGGTTAAGAGGTACTTCTGTTACTCTCCCTTCTCATGCATTAGGCTTAGATAGATTCAAAATAAATTCAGTGTCCATGATAAGCACTTTTCTGTCTAGTGTTAAGGTCAAGCCTTAGAGGTCGATCTACTTGTCCGCAGGCAGATTTTCCTACAACAGGTACAGGCCATTCGAGAATGGCCAGCGCCAAGGAATGTGGCAAAATTTAGATATTTTATGGGTCTGGCGGGCTACTATAGGAGGTTCATAGCCGGATTCTCAAAGATAGCTCATTCTATCACTTCCTTGCAAAGGAAGGAGAATAAGTTCCAGTGGACTAAAGAATGTGAGAGCAGCTTCCAGCGATTGAAGCAGCTGCTAACTAGTGCTCCAATCCTGAAGATTGCAGATCCAAATAAGGATTACGTAGTGTGCATAGATGCATTTAAGGAGGGGTTGGGAGGAGTTCTCAACCAAGAGGGATTTGTAGTTTGTTATGAATCCCAAAAGTTGAAGGAATATGAGAAGAATTATTCCACTCATGATTTAGAGCTGGCAGCAATCGTCCACGCCTTGAGGAAATGGAGACATTACCTCATGGGCAAGAGATTTGATTTGAGAAGAGATCATAACGGTCTAAAGTATTTACTTGATCAACCGACCTTAAATGCCAGGAAAATGAGATGGCTGGAGTTTATGTGCGAATATGACTTTGATATCAAGCATATCAAAGGGAAAGAAAATAAGGTGGTTGATGCACTTAGCAGAAAAGTGCACAAATTACATGCTACAACCATTAGCATGTACAGAACTGAGAGAAAGACAGAATTTTGGAAGCTGCAAATACTGATTTGCAGTACAAAGGTCTTGTAGCAAAGCTACAACAGTGTGAAGAACCACAACCCAAGGAAATTTACACCTTGGGAGATGATGGTTTACTTCTGTATAAAAATAGAGTGTATGTACCCAATGTCCGGGAATTGAAGCTGACAATTATAAAGAAGATGCATAATGTGGCTTATGCTGGACATCCTGGATATCAGAAGTCTATGGCAGCAGTCAAAGGCCATTATTTTTGGCTGGGTTTCAAGAAAGAAATCACAGAATACATCACCAGATGTATGGAGTGCCAAAAGGTTAAGGCTGAGCATAGGCACCCAACAAGGTTTTTGCAGACTTTACCCATTCCGGAGTGGAAATGGGATGTGGTAACAATGGATTTCATCACCAGACTACCTAGAACAAGCAAGCAACATGATTCAATCATGGTGGTGGTGGACAAGCTTACTAAAGCTTCCCATTTTATTCCATTGAAAACCACCCACAGGGCAGCTGATGTTGCTGATATCTTTTTAAAAGAAGTTGCACGCTTGCATGGAATTCCTAAGACAATTGCGTCTGATAGGGACCAGAAATTCACCTCGAATTTCTGGAAAGGACTGTTTAAGGGATTCAGAATGAATCTGAAATTTAGCACAACGTATCATCCCGAGTCTGATGGACAGAGAGAGAGAGTGAACAGAGTAATAGAAGACATGATGAGAATGTATGCGATGGATAAACCATCAAGGTGGGAAGACTACCTACATTTAGTAGAATTCTCCTACAATAATGGGTATCATGCATCATTGAAGATGAGCCCATTCGAAGCGCTTTATGGAAGAAAGTGCAACACTCCAGTGAGCTGGGATAATCCAGTTGACAGAGTAGTAGTTGGGTTTGAGCTTCTCAAAGAGATGGAAGATCAAATGATAAAAATTAAACATAATCTAAAAGCTGCCCAGGACAAGTAGAAAAGTTACGTTGATAGTAACAAAACCCCTAGAGAATTAAAAGTGGGTGACCATGTTTTACTGAAAATGAAAACTAACAGGAGTTCCCTGAAGCTAGGAAGTTGCGCCAAGTTGGCAGCAAGATTTTGTGGGCCATTTGAAATCCTGAAAAGGATTGGGCCAGTTGCATACATGCTTGCATTACCTACATTTATGACTGTACATAATGTGTTTCATGTTTCACTGCTTAAGAAATATGTACCTGATGCTAATCATGTTATCGATTGGAATGTGATTCAAGTGGAACCAGAAGGTGTCTTGCAAGTGCATCCTGTGCGCATATTGGACATGAAAAGAAAACAGCTCCGGAATCGAGCTATAGAGATTGTAAAGGTCCAGTGGACCTGGTACAGTCTTGAGGACGCAACATGGGAGCATGCAGATGTTATGCGGGCAGAGTACCCGCATCTTTTTGAAAATTTTTGAAAATCTTGCAGATGCTGTGTAAAGTTGCACTAAGGACAGTGCAAAAAAAGAGAGGAGGGGGATTGTAGTGTCCCTAAGGCTGAGCCCCGTTGTAAACCATGTTCTGAAAGGAATTGTAATTATGTTTCATAGGTTGGTGAGCCAAGTTTTTATAAGTTGGAGGATTATGTGTTTGTTAAGCCAGGGAGCCTGAGTGTTGAAGGCCAGGAGCCTGCTGTTGTATATGGAATCACACCGAACAATTAATAAAATATAAACACTGCCATGTGCAGACCGACCATGATGAATGAGTGAAGGGGGACTAAGCATCCATAGAGTGGGCAAGGAATTAGGGGATGGAAGGTGGGAAAAGGGGCTAAGTGTTGAGCCTAAGGGGCTTAAGCCTGGGAATAATATTTTATTATTATTCCAAAAGAATATGTGCCATTTATGTTTTATCCTATGTTCCTAACCATAAGAAAGGTAATGCATGTCGAGAAACGCATGCAGTTTCAAGGGTGACAAGTGTCCACCCTAATGCATGCAAATAAAACAAACAAGGTAAACCGTGAAGGCGCTCGCTCCTCTATTCCTCTTGACTACCTGAGCGTGTAGGGGGCGCTAAACAGTACGACCAACCCAACCTCTGGAAGAATACCTCGTGCGTTTCTGAGAATGGAGAACCTAGTATTGTCTTTGATAGTCCGTGCACATCCTTTGTTCGATTGATCGAACCTATGCATGGAGGATTTGTTCCGAAGCCAAGACCCTAAACCATTCCACCATTGTTGAGCCAGTGAGAAAGCTTGTGTTGTTTCTGAAGAGCCGGTCTCACCCTCCGTTCTGAGTCGTGGAGTCTGTGTCGACCCTTGCAGGAGTTACTCATCACGCATTCCTGTGAACCATCACTATGAGGCCTCGAGCCACTGTTGATCCTATTTGAGAGGTCATGGTTGTATTTCCAGTTGGCTATGGTAACCACGCAGAGCTGGACTGTGCGTGTCTTAATGGCCAACGCGAGTTGTGACTGAGCCTGTGTGTGATCTCTCTCTAGGTGAGGGAGGTAGATGTTGTTGGAAGAGGTTTCTTCCAGAGAGTGTCTAGCACCAGCTTCAGGCTCTGAGACTTCCTGATCCGACCTGTTGTCGAGACCCAGAGAGGGAGGTTAGCACCGATGGACTGTGCTTGTGAAGGTGTATACTCCCGGGCGGAACAAGCATGTGGGGAATGAGAGCTTGATAGTAGTGGGCGTAAGATGGCATCCTGGGAAGAATCCTTTCAAATTTTTATGTGTTGTTTTCCCTGTAACCTCAGCCTAGCCTAGGATTCCTTGCCTTGGGGTGGAGCTTAGTCCTAGCTCGGGGGTGACCCACTGCTGAGCTGATGAGCAGTGTGGTCTAAGGCTGGGAGGTTCGTGGAAGGCCTGCACTTGGTTGGTGGAATCTACCACTATTAAAAGATAAGTATCTGATTATGCCTTAATCATGTTTTGCAGTATTGTGTTGTTTATGTTATCATGATTTCTGCTGTGTATATGAATTATTATGAAATGCTATGGATTGTTAATTATAGCAGTAGGTAATATGTTTACTCTAAGCATTGAATGTGTTTAATTGTTGAGAACATATGAATCATATAATACCTATACAAATCATGTATAGAGTGGTGTTATAGTCTTCTCTTATTAGCAATTATTATAAATAAATAAAAAATTGTTGGTTTACTTCCTCTACCAATGCATCCTCATGAAACTCCTAAAAAAAAAGTAAATATTATTACTAAATATATTTTGTATTGGATGGACACAATACAATTATGAGCTTCCATTGATGAGTGTGAGTCTTATCGCGAAGAATCTTCCATCCCTCTTCTCATTGTACACTACCAATAAGTTAATATTTAGATTATCTCTCTAACTAAAAACGGGGTGGAATAGTACGTGCATACACAATGTTGGGTGAACTCTATAATAAAGCAAGTGGTGGTACATGTCAAAACTAGTGACATTCTTAGCATAATATATATCCACCGATGGCTTGCTCTTTAGTAACCAAATGAAAGTGCACATTAAACTTAATATTATATTATAGAAAAAATTTCAAAGTTTAATATTTAATACAATTGAAAATAAAAAATTATTAAATCTAAATAAAACTTAAATAATTAAATTTAAATAAAATAATTGAAAATAAAATATTATTAAATATAAATAAAACTTAAAATTAAAATAATTGGATTTAAATAAAATAGCTAATATAAATGATATACTTAAGAATAATGGTCGTTTTTTTATTTATGAATATGAGATAAATATTAAATAATACGTGAAGGGAATGTAATGGTTAAATGTATATTTTTTCTTGAATAATATTATTACATATATTTGCTTAAATTTAATGAAAGAAATTAAATAAATTGTCCTATACTAAAATTTACAAAATTAAATGTTTATTACTTTTTTCATGCACTACAATGTATGAATAATATAGATAAGAACAATTATCCATTTTTTTCCCAAGAAAAACTTCATAGGAAATCTAAATGACACTTTCCCTCATTCATGGATGACATTCTTAGTAAACATATCGATGTATCGAGGTAAATTAGTGTGTCTCGTCCAATTGGATTTGAACTAGGCACATGGTGGCATGAAACTAGCTAAAGGAGACAATAGGTTGAGTTGACCCCTCAGGCTTAAATGTTTGGAGTCACTTTGTCCCATCCTTAAGTACTTAATCAAGAGAGTGAAATTGTTGGTACATTTCCAACCCCCATATAAATTGAGGGGTACGCCTCTTATGTACACCTCACATGTATTTCTAGATGTGCTTAAAGACTTGCCCCACCCCTTCCCATTGGAAAAAATATTAGTGAGATTTGAACTTGCATTCAACCACTACCTCAAGGTGAATTTGTGGCTCTAGGAAAAGTCCTTACCATTTTATCTAGCTCCTTTAGGAAAGAGTAATTTCCAACTTTCGTTTCTAAGGAAAACCTCATAGGAAAATCCAAACGTTGCTTCTCCACATTCATGGATGTCATCCCTAGTAAACTCGTCGTCATAAACTAGTGTGCATTGCTAGGGAATTCAAAATGAGCTCATGTTTGCACATAAGTAGGCCAAATTCCCAACAACATTGGCGACAACCAAATGAACTAAATTGTTGGACTAAAGGAAATCGCCACACACAAACACACACACATTTTAACTAAAACAAATATAAATTATGTTAAAAGAAAGTTGTGGCCACATTATGCATTGCAATAACACAATTCAAATAGATAAAGTTTGAAATATGGGATTCAAAAATTCCCAAAATTATAAAAATTTCAGTAACCAACTGAGTTTTTCTAATTGGTTCCTACAATACTATAAAACTTGCAGCTATATAGCCCGATATAATGTCCTAGTAAGAATACAAGTTTGCAAAGCACAAAAACCATGGATTTTTAATGACATGCCACTATGGTATTATTTTTTTTCCATTTGCATTGGGTTCCAAATATGCATTATCATATTCCATATCCCCTTCATTTTGCTAAAATTTATATTTGTCATTAGTAGTTTCTTTGATAGACCGAATAGAGACTTTTGGAAGAGAGAACACTAAATGAGAAATCCTTACTAAACCAAAAATGAGCTCATATTTCATGTTGTGATCAACAATGACCTTTTCAATTTGATTTCCTCGTATGGCCACTATTTCTTCCACTTTTTCATTCCTGACTAATTGAGCTTCAATATGAGAAGACACCCTATTATTGAGGTGTGATATTACTACCCAAAGATCCTCAGAATGACATGGAAGCCTCTATTGAACCCATGGAATATCATCTATTTCATAGGGTACACAAAAAATGATGTTGTGGTACATCCCTCCATGTTGGAAATAGGTCTAGAGCTAAGGGAAAAAACAATTACACACCCCCTTAATCCAAAGAGAGACCAAGTCAATACCCACTATAAACGGGAGCCCAAAACACCAAGACTCAACAATTCCTTTGGGAAAAGGAAAAGGTACCAGATTGGTTGAGAAATAGAGGCCAATAAATACCAATAAAATCCCATGCCTATGAAACAAATCCATCCCACAAGCATTTAATTCGATCCACTAGTTGAAGGAGGAATGAATGGAGAGTATGGGGGAGGGAATAAAATGAAATCTCATCTCATTCTAATTAATGAAGCATTCCACTTGTCCTTTCGACCCTCTTGCTTAATAAATTTCATGGGAGTAAGCTAGGGAAGTATCCCCTCAATTTTGACTTAACATTTCATGCTACAATAACACATCTTCATTTTTTATGGTGTCTACTACAGTGTTTAGGGATCTAAGAAACTAGAAGAACTCAATATAGTAAAAAAAATCTCATTGTTCTTTGAATTCAAAAGATCAATCTAAGAAGGCTTGAGTTCTACAAGGAGGTCAAAATTCACATTTGTGGAATGATAATTGAAGTATCTTTGATGAGTATAACTATTTCACTACCATCGATTTAAGGATTTCCAAACCTTGACATAAATCTAGGGCTTCATCTTTATTATTAATGTATATACCAAGATCATAGTCATAGGTTAGTTCACATTTTACTTCACAGTTGTAAACAACCACCCACACTTGCCAACCCATGCCACATATTTATATATGAAGGTTGAATAAAATGAAATAAATATCATATTAATTAATTAATAAGTAAACTTAATGTTTTAATTCTTTTTTTTTCTTTATAATGATATTATTACACACCCTCTATTATAATTAAATAAAAATTACACACACGCACACGCACACACACACACACATTCTCTTGTGTAACACATTTTATGTGGAACCCCACTAGGAACTTTCCTCATTCAAATAATCGTACCCAGGGTAAAATAATTTTTTTAGGGATCAATAGTTCAATAGTCAATAATTTGTTCACGAAGAGGGAAACCAAGGTGGGGGAGGATAACAAATTTCCTCTCAACCACTCAAGTTACAAACAATTGACAATATAACTTTATCAATACAAATTTACAATCCTCATATGATTTGAAGCATGCCTTATATAGTTCAATATTTGACCAAATATTATAAATGTCCTTCCCATCTTGTACAATATACAGGGTTATAAGAACCTCAAAAATGACCAAAATTTTCACCAAGATACCTACATACAGAATATACATCCATTATGAAAAATTCAAAAGATTGGTCTAAAACTTATAAAACATAATAATATCAACCTATATATATGTATGTTACAAGGCATACCAAGCACCCTCCACTTCATACAAAATTGAAAACCTCCTATAAAGTCTCATATCGTACCAAATATCCTTCATTCCCACAATTAAAATAAGATTACATAACACAATTAAAAGAGAGGACTATGTTTATATTTAGTCTATTGAGCATCCACATCCTCGTAAATATGCCAAATCCTGACATCGATCAAAATTCCATCTTTGATAAAAAAATCAACGAAAGTAATTCCTTTCCCCAAGGACACGTTGAAAAGTGATAGAATCAAAATGAGAAATTAAAAGTTTAATCTCCTCATATATGGGTCTCAATATGAGATTTTGTAAGGAAAATAGACCCATCATCCAGTTTATCACAATAAGAGAATGATCCCAAAATATTTGAATCTCATGAAAACATTTTTATATTGCATTTTATTTATTTTCCTCAAGTTATAAAGACTGGGTAAAACCCTTGATTACTTCCCCTGATTTCAAGGATGGTACCTAAGGTAAACCCTAGAATCTTCAAGGCATAAGGCTAGCCAACAATAGGGCTTGAATCCATTACAATAATATAATTTTTAAGAGCTCAACATGCCACTTGCGAGAAATGAACTTAGGTGGGAAGGATAACAATCATCTTCCCCCCCCCTCCCCCACCAACCACCCAAGATAAATATAATTGAAAGCTATATATTGAAATAATTAGGATTAACTTTAATACCATTAATTCATCTTTTTTATTAGATCCCCTACCTAATATTGCTTTGAATCTAACAATGTGTAGTTCCCTCAAATAAATAACACCCCTAGCCCCATAAATTCTAGGACCACCCCAAGCTTCTCCATTGAAATAGGCCCATGCCCCTAATCCATCCACTTGTTCCATAATATTATTCCTAGTTGCAACTTGGATTCTTATATTTTATTTGTTTAAATCATTGAAGAACATTTAATCTTTGAAATGCAGGCCATAGAGATGGAATGAGTTTGTGTTTAAATAAGCTACCATTCCTTGCAATTCAATTTCCCCATGCAATAATGATATGTATATATTTGAATGGATTTTTCATTATGCTCTCAAACCAATCCCTCATGCATTCTTCAATTAAGTTACCGATTCCACACATCTTTTATACCCACAAAAAACTCAATCTCTTTCCAAACATAAACAATGTAAGGGCATACACTACAAGAAATCCTTGTGATTTGCTCCCTTTTTTTCTTCCAAAGCTTGTTTTAGCGTATTTTTCTGAAATGTTTTTAAAGATTCAGTGCTATTTATCAGGATGGCACTATTTCTGGCATTTTTTTCTGGCCAAAACATATAGGTGCTAAATTAGGTGATAATAGTGTCGAAAATAGAGTATGAAATAGCACTAGCAATAAAGCTGACAATAATGTACGAATTAGCCCCCCAAAATAGTGCCATAAATAATGAAGGAAATAGCACTAGATTTAGCATCAGATGTGCCTAAATAGTTAATTAGTTGTAGGGATAGTTTTAAGGATGGGAATTTATATTAAAATGTAGAAACATCGGCTAATATTACTAGTCCTTCATATGGAAAATATAAAATGTTTGGTGATAGATTTGTAAAAATACTCAAATTTCTAAGGATTTTATATAATTTCTATTAAATTTTGGTGATTTTTAAGGTAAAATAATTGTATTCTATGGAATTTGGGTGAATTGTTTTCATAAAAGATTGGAAATTGGAGAATATGTTTTTGGGAAAAAACCATGAAAAATTAGCCCATTTGCAAAATTTAGCCCCTAAAATCATCTACGATTAGTTGAGGTGTTGGGCATTAAGTGGATAGTGGCTTTGAGGATTATGAGATTTAGGGATTTGGGGTACATGGATTAAGGGTTAAGTGATTAGGGTTTAATGGATTAAGGGTCAAGATCTAAGGGATTTGGCACTTACAGGTTAGGTAGTTTAATGGTTAATGGATTAGGGATTATGGGCTAGGGGATTAATGTTTAATTGCTTAGGCCATAGAGGTTTATGGATTAAGGGATTATGGATTAGGGTTTAAGTTTTTAAGGGTCGATGGATTAGGGGTTAGGGGATTTAGAGATTTTTTTTTAAGGAATTAATGATTAACTAAGGTTGATGGATTAATGTTTTAGGGATTAGGGCTTAAGTATTTAAGGGTCAATGGCTTAGTGGTTAGGGGATTTAGGGATTTGTTGGAACTCTCTTGAAATTTCATGGAACATCTTCCAACATGTCCATCACCAATGTCACCCACCAATGTTACACAATGAGTAGTGAATGGGACCAATGTTGAAATTTCTTCAAACTCTTCATGTATGCATTGAAATTTGACATGGTTAAACTAGACACATGCCTTGATGATATGAGAGGGTCTCAAGACTCAAGGATGCATGATGTCCCCGCATAATCTTTGAGATCATCCATGTTTTCATCAATGTTAATCATGCAATCTCATTTTCATCATTTGTCATTCACATCTACGAATTTTTTTTCGAAACTCTCTTGAAATTTCATGGAACATATTCCAACATGCCCATCCCTAATGTCATCCACAATTGTCGCACAATGAGCAGTGAATGAATCCAATGTTGAAATGTCTTCAAATTGTTCCTACGTGTGTCGAAATTTGACATGCTTAGACTAGACACATGCCTTGATGGTATGTGAGGGTCTCAATATTGAAGGATATTTCCTGATGTCCTCTCATAATCATTGAGATCGTCCATGTTTGCATCAATGCTTATCATGTAGTCTCATTGTCATCATTCATCATAACTCCCATCTATAGAATCTTTTCCGAAACTCTCTCAAAATGTCATGGAACATATTCGACCAACACACCTATCACCAATGTCATCCATTGACACTGCACAGTGACTAGTGAATGTGATGAGTGTTGAAATTTATTGAAATTGTGCTTATATGCATAAAAATTTGACATGGTTAGAGTAGACACATGCCTTGACAGTATGTGAGGGTTTCAAGGCTTAAGGATGCCTTATGCCCTCATATAATCTTTGAGATCATCCATGTTTTCATCAATGTTCATCATGCAGTCTCATTGTGATCATTCCTCATTCCTCATTCCAATCGATAGAATCTTTGTTGAAACTCTCTTGAAATTTCATGGAACATCTTCCAACATGCATATCACCAATTTCATCCACTTACGCCGCATGGTGAGCAGTGAATGGTGCCAATGTTGACATTTCTTCAAACTGTGCTTGTATGCATCAAAGTTTGACTTGGTTATAAGAGACACATGACTTGATGATATGCAACTGTTTCAAGACTCAAGGGTGCCTCACATCCCCTCATAATATTCGACATCCTCCACATTTGCATGAATCTTCAATATGTGGTCTCATTTTCATCATTTGTCATTCCCATTTATAGAATATTGGTTGGAACTCTCTTGAAATTTCATGGAATGTCTTCCAACATGCCCATCTGAAATGTCATCAACCAACCTAACACAATGAGCAGTAAATGGGGCCAACATTGAAACTTCTTCAAAATGTGACTATATGCATTAGAATTTTACATGGTTAGACTAGGCGAATGCATTGACAGTATGGGATGGTTTTAAGACTTAGTGAAATCATTGAGTTTGAATATTCATGTTTTGATATGAAATAGGAAACTAATATTGAACTTTAATTTATTAAATTTTCAGCTAATTCTAGGTGATTAAATAATTTTATTTTGTTTAATTCTTTTATGTTTAGTTCTTAATAAAACATTATAAGAAATTATTCCCAACATTAAAATTCAAAAAATATAAAGATAATGAAGTTAACACAGTTGCTTATTCAAATCACTGTGAGATACATGCATTAATATTTTATCAACTTTTGTGTCTTCATGAACATATGTTGATACACAATGAATGGAAGAAGCATCCAAGTAATCCTATTTTTTTCTACCAACAATTCATACCATATCTTGAACACTTTAAGGATATTTCAATAGGTAATTTGTATTGACACAAATAATATTGAACCATTTCAAAGTTTAGACCATACGAATCATCATTTTTTAAACATGGATTACAAATAATTCTAAAAATTTAGAAGTCTTGGTCAGTAACAACATTGTCTGTAACAATGTCAACTAGTGTATCATTGTCACTATTCATATGATATTTCAAGTAGTTAATATTATCATCATCCTCATCTTGACCTGCATCATATTTATCATCATTGAAATTTGACTGTAGACCATCCATATTGTTACCAGATGTATTTGGATCATAATTTTCCATACCATCCATATTTTTGTCATCCATAACATCATATAACTCTAGATTATTGTCTTCTCATGCTTGAACATAACCATATTCAACATCTTCATGGATGTCAATTTATTCGATTTTTTCTAATCCCTCTCTCTCATTTTGTTGGCCATCATTGATTTTCTCAGTATCCACCAATGCATCTTCAAATACATGCCTTAATATCGGATCATAATGTATGACAAACATCCATTTCCGCTCCAGAAGATATTTATATAAAAATACCTACACATGAACGAGTACATATATATATTAGACGTATGTTATAAAAAAAAAAATTGATTAATAAACACATGTATATATTTGCAATAAACGATGTGTTAATAGATTATTGATCACTACCACTTCTTGTTTGAGTTAAAGAAATACCTGCTCACAATGAATTGGTAGAACATAAACCTCCTTATCCTACCGTAGGAACCTTGAGGAATATATAGAAAATAATCAACTATGGGTATCATGTCTTCATTTCCTCTCAAATGATTCATACCATCTACGCTTAAAAATATAACATTTAAAAGAGTGGTAATACAACTCAATAATTTCTTGTATTTTCCCAACATATTGTAGATTTCCTTCATTAATGTTCTTATATTTTGATCCTGATCGACTGTATTGATGCCAACAATCTAAGGATCGTCTATTTACATCTACACATTCTACAAAATAATGTCAACCATATGCCCACATTGTTGGATATTTCCTTGCTTGTGAAAGACCTTTTATTTCAGTTAAAACACATATAATGACGAATATTAAAATAATTAATAGTGTCAAAACTATAAGGAAACAACATTTTGCAAAATTCAAATTGTACCTTTCCTTCACATCCTCTAGACATGTTGATTTTATCTTCTTTTATGTTTGAATCTATACCTTCATCTTCTATTTGATTTTGAATTTGTTCAGTAACCCATTCTAGTGTGTAATCTTTTCCCCATTCCCTTATTGTACTATGTTGTCATTGGTGTCAGAGGGTTGATTTCAAGTGGTTTCATAGTGATATGCTATCATTGGTGTGTAGATGGATTGATATTGATGTGTTGGCATTGATGTATGATGTAAAGTTAGATAATTGTTATATCATTAATGTATCATTGATGTCTTGTCATGGTTTATAGGAAGTACTAAATGGATAAACTCAAAAGTGGTCCCCTTATGGTGAAATCCCTTATGGGAATATGCTTTGCAAAGTCTAAATGGTTAGGTAGTTGAGAATTCCTACTAGTGTGGTTAGGGAACCAAAGTTTGTTTGAGGAATAATTTAATGAATATAAGTGAAATTGCAAGGGATACTATTCTAGATGGATAGTTATTGTCATTCCATTTCTGGTGATATGTGGAACATCACATAACTCCTCACAGTTAGAGAGTTATGTCCATGTGAAGTTGAAGAACCCTCATGTGTTGTCTAGAAGCCCCTAGAAGGTCAAAGAAATCAAATTATTCTATAAGATCCTAGAATAATTTGAGCAGTCAAAGTGGTTATTCATGGGTCAAGTGGTTGCAACAAAAAAACAATTAAAAATAAATTAGTTGCAACTAGAAGTGGAGAGTTTACTATTTCTGGAAAAGTGGTTATAAGTGGACAAGTGGTTAGAAATATGTTATCCCTAAAAGAAGGAAGTTGGGTTAAGTTAGTTAGAAGGCAAACCTTTGAGGAAACTACTTGAAGAGTATAAGTAAGATAGCAGCGGTCTCCTATTAGCACATATTTAGAACATTGAGTATCTATTATTTTGTAAGCATTATTGAAGGAACTCATTGATACATCTAAAGTTATGCAATTCTGAGGTAGAAAGAATGGTTGACGGTGAAAGTTTTAAAGTTGCAAAAATACTGAAAAAATCCTAGTTTTTTAGGTGTAAGTAGGCTACAACGGAATAGGTCATGTATAGGCTGGCAGTGAAACAGGGTGCATACATATGTTGGTTGAGGAAGAGAAGGTCACATATAGTTGGGAAAATCCATGAAATATTGAGTTAATGAGGGTGACAGGTTCTCAGAGTCTGAAAGCAAGTTCCCAAGAAGGTCTACAATGATCAGGTATAACAGATCTATCTACAGATTAAAACAGTATCCCATATTCTTATGTGTAGCTCGATATTGTTTTCTACATGAGATATGGTTATGGGAGTTTGAGGATTTAAGCAAGAGAGGTTTTGGGTTGGATGGAACCTATTGTATAATCTAGATCTACAAAAATACAACACTGGTATGTTTGGTATTCATTATTGTTACATTTTGTTGGGTTGAGTGTTGAGGCATATCTTTTATTTCTTGGTACATGGTTGATGGTTTTGGTTGTGATGTGTTGGTGAAGTTTTTGATGTAGTTTGAGGTTGCATATCATTCAAGGTTTGGTGTCTAGTCCATGTGAGGGTTTATTGCACATAATTATGATTGTATGCAAATGAGTGTATGCACAATCATAATTATGATTATATGCATAGTTTCAAAACTGTAAGGAAACAACATTTTGTAAAATGTAATGACCAGTTTTAAATTAACAGCTAATAATTCTATCAAATGTACAGTAATTTCTATAAGCTTTATAAAGAAATAAATTTTTCAAAATTTTCTCAACACTTACGCAAGTAAAATTTGTCAATGAGTAATAAATCTAAGTAAACAATCCATAAATTCGAATTTAAATACCTTAACTCTGATGCTATCCGTAGCTTGCTTCCTTAGCTTGCTTCTTTAGGATGCCACCCAAAACCAACCTCCCTGCCGACTAGTTAGCTTCTAGCCCTAGGATATCAACGGATATCTTAGCCCTCCGAGCCCAAAACCTCCAGCAACCCCCCGGTGCACTGTAAATTCCTCCCTCTGTCCAATACTCAGACCTCCCCCAAAATCCCTTCTCCCCTCTCGTAGAACGCATCCCCTCTCAACACTTCCCCCCCCCCCCCTCCCTCCTTCACCGCCTTCCCTCCATTAACTCCTACCTAACTGCTTTATTACACCTTATCCCCCCGCCGTTAATACCCTTATCCCTCCTTCATTACTTATCCTAATGTAATGAATACGTTATCCCTTGTGGGATACGTAACCCAATTTAATATTATATCATATTATCCACCATTAATTTAATACTTTATTAATTAATGAATTAATTAATAATTAAATCAATCATT
>JZKD02S0021142.1:359625-377587 GCA_000966675.3 Picea glauca | reverse complement strand
GGCCCACGTGCCCTCTCAGGCTCTTATCTTCTCCTAAAACCCTACACGCCTCCCAGCTCTCTTTCTTAACCCTAACTCTATGCGCCCAATGCTTCCTTAATCCTATAATTCGACCGCCTCCCTTCTCTGCACTCTGGTAAGGGTTTTTCTCTGCCCATGGCCTTCTCCCATGGCTTCTCAAGTGTTTGATGGCTTGCCTGGTGGTTGTATGCGCTCAGTGGGTATGGGTATGGACGTATTGTGTTGGTGGTGCGTGTGGGATCCTCTGTCGTGGCTTTGAGCATGGTTTGTGGGCATGGGATGCATGGTAAGTTGGGCTTTGTGCTTGTTTTGTTGGTTGCAGCACCAGGTGCAAAGTCTATGTTCTTCATTTTTTTCTTTTTTTTTTCTTTTTAATTACAAAAACCATCAAATTCTTGTTCAAAGAGGGTTCAGTGGGAATGGATGCAGCGAAGGGGTGCGATTCCAATCCACAATCTCCCGACTGTTCCGTTCGGATCCTGGAACTATCAAATTCTGGGAAACAAATCGAAGAGGGATGCAGGAAACAGTATGTGAAGTAGGCGATTGGCAGGTACAACGAGACTGAATTGCACCTCGTTGTTAAGAAGGGGGATTTGGAGCGTGTGAAGGAGATTATCGGTGGGTCTAATGATCCACAATGTCTAGTGAGTGAAGAGAATGATATGGGAGAAACCCCTCTATATGTGGCTGCAGAACAGGGGTACTTGGAGGTGTTGAAGGAGCTTCTGAAATCGGTCCATCAGGATACAACGGTCAAAAAAATCAGTCTGGTCTTGATGCTTGGTGTGGAAGGTAATTTTTGATCATGCTATGAATTGTAGTTTGTTGCATATATAACAGGAGTTCTGACATCTAACGTGCTATGGATTCCTATGGAGGTATATTGATTGTAAATCCTAGTCTTGTTCAATTCATGGGGAGTTGTCAATTGCACAAATAAGATTGGTCCTAAAAGTTAGGTTTGATTTTGTCCAAATGAATCAGGCATGGAGACTTACACATATTTGTTACCAGAGTGGCGAGGAAAACTCAGAGATTTGGAAAGATTCCTCAAAGTGCATGGTAACGATGTAAAGAAAGAAACAAAGCAGCTCAGGACGTGCTTGGCCTGGAGGGACGCCATTCCGATTGGGCATTTGATAGCGGATGAGTTCTCTGCCAAGCTTGCCAAAGGTAACAGGGAATTCCTTGTGGAAGTTCTGATGCTTAGTCTGCTTCATTATAGGAAGATTTGGATGTTTTTCGCTCTGTTTATGAAGTTAACCTTAATTATGTTTTTAATATAAATTTATTTAGTTTCTTAGAAAGCTGAACAACGCCATTGCCTATACATTGAAAAACAATTGAAGATCCGCTCTTTTACTAAGATAAAATTCAGTCAGGAGTTTGCATTTTAACTTTGCATATTATATACTTTGCACTGTGCAGTAGTCTTTTAATCTCTATATATATGAAATGTACATGTGTTTATATGCATAGATATAAGCCTATATACATTCAACATCCACATACTTTTTTATTTTTATTTTTTTTATTTAAGGTTACCATGTACAAAAAAGTAAAACACTTTATACTTAGGTATCTGATATTATTTTCATTCATCCTTTCATATCCCTGTACGTGTATGCATACATGCATACATATACAGACCCTAGTTGCTTGTTTTACTGGTAAATTTTCTTTGTATTTATTTATTTTATTTTTATTTTTATTAATGTTTCTATATTTTATGTGCAGGTCAAGGGTGGCTGGAGTTTTTCTCAAAAGAATGTACAATAAAAGCGACCCCTAATTTAGGCCCTCGGTTCCAGATTTGAACCAGGGCTCTGATACCAATTGTAATGACCAGTTTTAAATTAACAGCTAATAATTCTATCAAATGTACAGTAATTTCTATAAGCTTTATAAAGAAATAAAATTTTCAAAATTTTCTCAACACTTACGCAAGTAAAATTTGTCAATGAGTAATAAATCTAAGTAAACAATCCATAAATTTGAATTTAAATACCTTAACTCTGATGTTATCCGCAGCTTTCTTCCTTAGCTTGCTTCTTTAGGATGCCACCCAAAACCAACCTCCCTGCCGACTAGTTAGCTTCTAGCCCTAGGATATCAACGAATATCCTAGCCCTCCGAGCCCAAAACCTCCAGCAACCCCCCGGTGCACTGTAAATTCCTCCCTCTATCCAATACTCAGAGCTCTCCCAAAATCCTTTCTCCCCTCTCATAGAATGAATCCCCTCTCAACTCCTTCCCCCCCCCCTTTATTCCTCCTTCACCGCCTTCCCTACATTAACTCCTACCTAACTGCTTTATTACACCTTATTCCCTCGTTGTTAATACCCTTATCCCTCCTTCATTACTTATCCTAATGTATTGAATACGTTATCCCTTGTGGGATACGTAACCCAATTTAATATTATATCATATTATCCACCATTAATTTAATACTTTATTAATTAATGAATTAATTAATAATTAAATCAATCATTAACCCTCATGAACCACTATTTAATAATAATCTATTAGAAATGTTATTTTGAGACATAAATATAGTTTAGCTAATCTTTTAGGATTATTATTAAATTAATTATACTTAATAATCAAGGGTCGTTACATAAAATTCCAATTCTAACTTTCTTTCACATCCTCTATACATGTTAATTTCATCTTATGTTATGCTTGAATGTATACCTTCATATTCTATTTGATTTTGAATTTTTTCAGTAACCCATTTAAGTGTACAATCTTTACCCCATTGCCCTATTGTACTATGTTGTCATTCATGTCAATGGATTGATGTCAAAGGTTTGATTTTAGGTGGTTTCATAGTGATTTGTTGGAATTGGTGTGTATATGGATTGATAGTGATGTGTTTTCATTGATGTATGATGTAAAGGGTGATCAATGTTATATAATTGTATCATTTATGTCGTTTCATGGTTGATAGGAAGTACCAAATGTATGAACTCCAAATTTATCCACTTATGGTGAAATCCCTCACGCGACAATGCTTTGTGATGTCCAAATGGTTAGGTAGTTGGGAATTCCTACTACTGTGGCTAGGGAAGCCAATTTTTTATGAGGAATAATGTAATGAATATAAGTGAATTATCAAGTGATACTATTCTAAATGGATAGTTATCGTCATTCCATTCATGGTGATATGTGGAACATCACATAACTCCTCATGGTTAGAGAGTTATGGCCATGTGAATTTTAACAATCCCCATGTGTTTTCTAGAAGCCCCTAGTAGGTCAAAGAATTCAAATTATTCTAGAAGCTCCTATAATAAGTTGACTAGTCAAAGTGGTTAGCCATGGGTTAAGTAGTTGCAACAAGAAAAGAATTAAAAATAAATTAGTTGCAAATAGAAGTGGAGAGTTTACTATTTGTGGAAAAGTGGTTATAAGTGGACAAGTGGTTAGAAGTGGGTTAACCACAAAATAAGGAAGTTGGGTTAAGTTAGTTAGAAGGAAACCTCTTGAGGATTCGACTTGGAGAGTATAAGTAAGAGAAAAAGTGTCTCTTATTAGCACCTATTGAGAACATTGAATATATATTATTTTGTAAGGATTATTGAAAGTACTCATTGATACATTTAAATTTATGCAAGTATTAGGTTGTAAGAAGGGTTGACGGTGAAATTTTTGGAGTTCCATAAATACTGAAAAAACCCTAGTTTTTTAGGTGCACGTGGGCTGCAATAGAATAAGCCACGTACATACACATGATGGAAGTGAAATAAGGCACATACATATGTGGGATGAGGAAGAGAAGGTCATGTATAGTTGGGAAAATCCATGAAATATTGATTTGTTGAGGGTGCCAGGTTCTCAAAGTATGAAAGAAAGTTACTAGGAAGGTCTACAGTGATCAAGTACAATAGATCTATCTATAGATTAAAAAGGTATTCAATAATCTTATGTGTAGTTGGATATTGTTGTCTATATGGGATATTGTTATGGGAGTTTGAGTATTTAACCAAGATAGGTTGTTGGTTGTATGGAACCTATTGTATAAGCTAGATCTATAGAAATAAAACACTAGTATGTTTGGTATTCATTATTGTTAGATCTTGTTGGGTTGAGTGTTGAGGAATATCTTGTATTTATTGGTACATGGTTGAGGGTTTTGGTTGTGATGTGTTTGTGAAGTTGTTGATGTAGTTTGAGGCTACATATCATTTTATGTTTGATGTCTAGTCCATGTAAGGGTTTATTGCACATAATTATGATTGTATGCACATGACTAGAGAGACATAGATGCACATGGTTTGAGTGATATTATTATAATATTGGGTATGAGATCTATGTTATCAGATCTTATCTATTGAGGATATTGTTGGTATGGTTTGAGGTTGAATTATAGTGAGGGTTTGATGCATTGTTGATGTAAGTGATTATGGTGTTTGGTTTATGGAGAGTATGGTGTATTGTTAGAGATATATTGTTGGTTATGTTGGTGATATTGTGCATATGGTTGAAAGTGGTCTTGGTGATTGATATTGGTGAGTAGATCTAATTTGGTTTATGAGAGTGATGATACTTGTTGTTGTGACATTTTGTGTTGTGTATAGTTGATGTACTTGTGTTGTTACAGATTGGACACATTGAAAGGGTACATGTTGATGTGATAGAGGAAACAAAGTGTCTTAGGTTCAGAAAGGTGAACACCTTAGATTTATGAAGGTGTACGCAGGTTGTATTATAGATAGGGAATGTACAAATGAAGGCTTCAATATAGAAAAGTCTCATACATATGTGAACTACAACATAGATAGGTCGCATACCTATTGGTATTTTTTGGTACATGATGACTTCTAGTATAGGTTGATTACAAGATATTGGTATAGGTTTACAATGCTATATCTCATAGTTAAAGTGTGGCAATGGTTTCATCATTTTAAAACTTATATTTTATGGAAGTTGGATGGGGAAAGGAAAGGGGTTGTATCTTCCTTATGGTTGGTCCCGGAGAATCAGAGAGTTGGATCTTCCTTCAGGTTGGAGCATGAGAACTAGGTGGTTGTAGTTGAAGAACCCAGAGGGTTGTAACCTTTTTTCGGTTGGAGCCAGAGTATTAGGGAGTTGGTTCTTTCTTCAGGTTGGAGCTTGAGAAACTAGGGGGTTGGAGCCTCCTTCCATTTGGAGATGGAGAATTGTAATTTGGTTCTTCCTTGAATTTAATTCTTGACATATAAGAAAAACATTATGTGGTTTTCTCCCACATTGGGGTTCCATGTAAATATTGATGTACTATGAATTGTGTGGATGTGTTTGTTATTTTTTATTATGCATTGATGGATGTTAATGTTTATGATATAGTAATATTCTGATGAAAAAAAAATGAACATTATTGAATAAGTAAAAAGAATATACATTGTGATTTAAAGGATTAATAAGTGGTATAATTTCTCATTACCGATTCACCCCACCCCTCTCAATAATCCAACAATTGGTATCAAAGTAGGTTCCTTCAGGAAACAATTTAACCACTAGAAGGATATCATGGAATACATTGATATTGGAGTACCAAAGTTTGATGGTCAGAGTGGTCTAGAGTATGAGATATGGAGTAGCAGGACGAAAGTATTTTTATAGGCACAAGGGTATGATATTTGGAAATCAATTGTTAAAGGATATGATAGTTCAAAAAGGGAAACGACTGCATCCAAGAAGGAACTGAAACAAAATAACAAAATTAAAATGGATTTCATATTTGAAGGACTATATGATTTAGTAAAGGATAAAGTGGGTAAATGTTCATCAACCAAAGAACTTTTGGATAAGTTATGTAAAATCTATTCTTCACCCATCATAGAGTCAGAAAATGTTGAAAAAGATGTTGGTATAGAACAAGAAGAAATATGCTCACCATGCTAGACAGATTCAGAAGAGGAAGATTATGAAGAAGCATAAGTTGATTACAGAGAATATTTGATGAGTGCAATTGAATATCTAAGGATTGAAAGAAAAGAAAACAAGTCACTTCATTAAGAACTAAAGAAAATGGAAGAATCACAAAACTTCAATACCAAAGAAGTTGAGTAGGCGATCATGATGCTAAAATGTTAGATAGAAGAATCGATAAGGATTGAAGAAACTCTCGAGGATCAGAAGCAGTATTTGGAAGCGAAAATACAAGAACATAAGGAAGTAGAAGAAAAAAGAGAGAAAATATTGACAGATCATCTCATGGAAAGAACTAATGATTTAAACCAAATTGAGGCAGATTTTGGTCAAAAAGAGATAATATTTGAAGAGTAAATAATTACTTTGAAGATTCAACTTGAAGAAGAAAATAGAATAAAAGAAGTAATGAAGTCTCATGTGATGAAGAAAAAATAAGAGGTGGAGAATCTTGAAGAAGAAGTTGGCATGTTAAGAGAAAGTGTTGTTGATCTCAACACGAATGTTGAAAAGGAAGAAACATACACATCATCAGTTGAAGATAATCCTTCCAAGTTGTCATAAAGGAGTGATGAAGAGAATCCAAAGACTTATGCATAAGTAATAAAAGGAAGGAATCATGGTCAACTAGAAACTAAGAAAATTAATAAAGATACATCTTCAAGACGACCCTCCAAATTCAAGCCACAAAGAAGCATAAATCATGATCAACCAAGGAAATAATTCAAAAGAACTACACTATTCACTCCCAAGTATGTAAATTTATTTTATGGTCATTATTTTTATTGTACTAATTTTGGACATAAGGTTGCATATTGTGGTGTTTATGAAATAAGTTCTCAAGCAAGAAATGCTTATGTGGCCCCACATAATATTGAATGTTACAAATGCCACAAATATGGTCATATATCTCAAAATTGTAGAATCATGACAATGTCATCAATAAATAAAGAAATAGATATTAGATATAAGAAAGTATGGAAAATAAAACATGAAGGAAAAGTGAACAAGGACTAGGTCCCAGAGATCACAAAATTGGCAATAATACGATATGAAGACAAATCTAGAAAGAAAATAAAGATGTAAAATACATAAAGGTTTTGAGAATAAATGAAAGAAAAGAAGGACAGGTAAATAAATAACATATTCCATATATCATAGGATTCGCAGTAGTGCGAGAAAGATAAGAGGAGCAGGTAAATAAGGAACTAATGTGAATCATGTGATCTCTTCTCTTTCTCGAATAAGGGGTAGTAGTGCTTTTGGATCGATATTTGTGGAGTCATTTATAGAGAGAGATCAATCCAAAAGAAGAAATGGAAAAGGAAGATGACTCTGTGTCAAAGAGGGTATTTTTCTGAGCCATAAGGCTTGGAGACTCCCAATAAATATGTATTTTGAGTAAGGGGAGTCTATATAACAGCTTTATAGATCAAATATTTACCTTTTGAGCAAGTTGAAGTATGATGTTGTAGATGTTTGATAGAGATAGCCTTAGAGTGTTTTGATAATAGAAGTACAAAATGATAGATTGATCAATTGAGAAATCAATGTTCCCACACAAGTTTCAGTCAATATTTACACAAATAGAAGTTTATGGTTGTACTCAAGGATATATTTTTAGCAAAGATTGTTCGATGCATGCATAGTTTGGTATGCAGATACAAAAGATAAATGGACACATTTAATGATCATTTGTAGTTGTGCATAGATATGATAGTACAATGACAGATGGGTCAATATTGTGGACACTATGGATAGAGATGGATTAGCACATTTGGAAAGATATATGATAGTGGATGAGAGCATGAATTCAAGAGAGATTAGATTCACAGATTGATTCATAGATTGGTTCATATATTGGTTCAGAGAGTGGATCATATATAAATTAATGTTATCATAATGAATGATAATGATACATGAATATTTGAATTCTTATTCTTGAATTTTTTTTGTATATGTCAGTTAATTACACAAGGAAGCACCAATGGAAAATAACTCCAACAGGTTGAGGTATAGGTTGATGCATGTATTATGCATGAACATGTCCAAGGATCATCATAGGAATAGTAGATCATGGTATTCTTGATGAAAAATATTTGATCAGTGTTCTGGTATAGAATCAACATCTGCAACAAAAGTAGATTGCAATGATAGCATATTTTTCATAATGATTACATGACATCTTGTAGTGTAGATAGGGGAGTATCCCCAAAGGATAGTGCAGACAGGGGGGGAATCCCCAAGGAGAGTTCAGTAAGGGGGAGTATCCCCAATGAGATATATCCTTTTCCATTGATTTCAAAGGGGGAGAGATAATCACATTGATGTGGAAATATGAACAGTGATGAAGAGTGATGATCGCAAAGGGAGCATGAGCATTGCCATGTCTAAGTGTTTCCATCAATGATTGGTGTTGACATCAATGTTGGTGTTTCCATTAATGCCAAAGGGGGAGATTTTTGTACTATGTTTTCATTGATGTCAATGTATTCATTTCAAAGGGTTGATGTCAAGTGGTGTCATAGCAATGTGTTCTCATTGGTGTGTAGATGGATTGATAGTGATGTGTTGTAATTGATGTATGATGTAAAGGTTGATCATTGTTATACCATTGTATCATTGATGTCTTATCATGGTTTATAGGGAGTACCAAATGGATGAACTCCAAACCAGACCCCTTATGGTGAAATCCCTCATGGGAAGACTCTTTGTGATGTCCAAATGGTTAGGTGGTTAAGTAGTCCTAACAGTGTGGTTAGGTAATCCAAGTTTGTTTGAGAAATAATGTAATGAATATTAGTGAATTTTCAAGTGTGACTATTCTATATGGATAATTCTTGTCATTTCATTTCCATTGATATGTGGAATGTCACATAACTCCTCACGGTTAGAGAGTTATGGCCATGTGAAGTTGAAGAACCCTCATGTGTTGTCTAAAAGCCCCTAGAAGGTAAAAGAAGTCAAATTGTTCTAGAACATCCTATAAGAAGTTGACCAGTCAAAGTGGTTATTCATGGGTTAAGTGGTTGCAACAAGAAAACAATTAAAAATAAATTAGTTTCAACTAGAAGTGGAGATTTTACTACTTGTGGAAAAGTGGTTATAAGTGGATAAGTGGTTAGAAGTGGGTTATCCCTAAAGAAGGAAGTGGAGTTAAGTTAGTTAGAAAGTAACCCCTTTAGGAAGCTACTTGGAGAGTATAAGTAAGAGAGAAAGGGTCTCCTATTAACACATATTGATAACATTGAATAACTATGATTTTGTAAAGATTATTGTAGGTACTCATTGATACATCTGAATTTACACAAGTCTAAGGTAGCAAGAAGAGTCAAAGGTGAAAGTTTCAATGTTGCAAAAATACTGGAAAACCCTATTTTTTAAGTGTATGTGGGCTGTAATGGAATAGGTTGCGTACATACATGGGATGAGGAAGAGAAGGTCAAGTACAGTTGGGAAAATCCATGAAATCTTGAGTTGTTGAGGGTTTCAGGTTCTCAGAGTCTGAAAGCAAGTTCCTAGGAAGGTCTATAGTGATCAGGTAGAACATATCTATCTACATATTAAAAATCTATGTCATATTATAATGTGTAGTTGGGTATTGTTTTCTACATGAGATATGGTTATGGGAGTTTGAGTATTTAACCAATATAGGTTGTTGGTTGTATGGCACATATTGTATAAGCTAGATCTACAAAAATACAACACTGGTATGTTTGGTATTCATTATTGTTACAACATGTTGGGTTGAGTGTTGAGGCATATCTTGTATTTCTTGGTACATGGTTGAGGGTTTTTGTTGTGATGTGTTTCTGAAGTTGTTGATGTAGTTTGAGGATACATATTAGTGAAGGTTTGATGTGTAGTCCATATGAGGGTTTATTACAAATAATTATGATTGTATGCACATGACTAGAGATACATAGATACACATGGTTTGAGTGATATTCTTATGATATTGGGTATGAGATATATGTTATTAGATCTAATCTATTGAGGATATTGTTGGTACATTTTTAGGTTGCATTATAGTGAGGGTTTGATGCATTGTTGATGTAAGGGCTTATGGTATTTGGTTTATGGAGAGTATGGTGCATTGTGAGAGGTATCTTGTTGGTTATGTTGGTGATATTGTGCATATGGTTGAAATTGGTCTTGGTGATTGATCTTGGTGAGTATATTTGATTTGTTTGATGATATTGATGAGATCAGTTTTTTTTATAGGTCTTTTTGTGTATAGTTGATGTACTTGTGTTGTTATAGATTGGACGCAGTAACATGGTGCAAGTTGATGTGACAGAGGAAACGAAGTGTCTGGCATTTAGAAAGGTGAAAATGTTAGCTTTCTTAAGGTGTATGCAAGATGCATTATAGAAAGACCACGTACATATGTAGGCTACAATATAGACAGGTCACATACATATGCAAGCTACAAAATAGATAGGTCACATACCTGTTGGTATTTGTTGGTACAGGATGAATTATGGTACTAATTGATTAGAGGCTATTGCTACAGCTTGGTTACTGGTTGTTGGCACATATTCATACATTTTTACAGTGGTATATCTCATAGTGACAATGTGGCAGTGGTTTTGTCATTTTTTACACTTATATTTCATGGAAGTTGGATGAGGAAAGGAAAGGGAGTTGTAGCCTCCTTCTTGTGTGTGTCAGAGAATCAGGGAGTTGGAGCTTCCTTCAGGTTGGATCCTAAGAAATAGGTGGTTGTAGCCATGTTTCAGTTGTATCTAGAGAACCTAGGGGATTGTATCCTCCTTCTGGTTGGAGCCAAAGAATTAAGGAATTGGTGCTTCCTTCAGGTTGGAGCCTCAGAAATTAGGGAGTTCGATCCTCCTTCTAGTTGGAGCTGGAGGATTGGAATTTGATTCTTCCTTGAATGTAATTATTGACATATAATAAAACAATTCAGTGGTTTTCTACTGCTTTAGTTTTCCATGTAAATATTGGTCTATTGTGCATTGTGTGGATGTCTTTGTTATTGTTTATTATGCACTGAGGGATGTTAATGTTTATGATACAGTAATATATTGATGATGAACATATGAACATGATTGAATAAGTATAAAGAATATACGTTGCGATTTAAAGGATTAATAAGTGGTATAATTTCTTATTACTGATTCACCCCCCCTCTTAGTAATCCAACATCCCCTTGCAGATTAGTAGGAAATGGGGTATTCATTGGGTTTGATCTCTTAAATTGCCTCCTTTTTTCTAACATTTATTCACTCTTTTTATCATACAAATCAATCCATTTTTTCATAAATTCCATGTGGTACAAAATGAACTTGTTGAGTATAGCACTTTCATCTACACCTATTACATGTCAACATGCTTATTTCAAATTCCAGAGGCCATTTTGGTAATTTGACAAATAAATTACAAAGTAAATTAATGATTGCAATAAAAACAACCATAATGATAATGAGTTTACTTACTAATTTCTACTTGAACACCATTAGAATGTGGTTTTTCTCCATCAGTAATATATGATGCTCATTCTTCATCCCATAAGCGTGGCTCATCTTCGAAATCCTTACCAAGGAATTCACATAGGAAGAAAAATGTTTCATTCAATACATACCCTTCAACCATGCAACCGTCTGGATGTTACTTTTGTCGGACATATCTTTTTAGAGTTTTCTTAAACCTCTCAAAGAAAAAAATCAACTTCAATGATACGACTCCTTCCAATTCAATGCTATCAACTAGGTGTATAATTAAATGGACTTGTAGGTCCATGAAACTTGTAGGGATATCCTTCTCAAATACACATACAATTTCCACAATTTCCTTCTTCCATTTTGGCACTTCACATTCATGGATCTCCTTGAATGTCACCCACCTAATATAATAATAGTAAACTAGTATGAACCTTTAGGGAAAAATTAAAATGAAATACAATATATTGATGTCTCTCACACATGAAAATTCCATACCACATACCTTACAAATGTTGACAATTAACTTATGGCATTCCTCAAGTCAATGATAAGACATGAATCCCCCCCTAATTTCCAATGACATGATATGTCGTCAAACACATTTATGAAAGTTCATTAGTTATTTTTGTCACAGAATAGAATATCATAACATATTTAGTACCTAATCAATTTTACAATAAAAGTTAAATGATGATATATAATACGTTCATAAAATTATGAAAATCATGTGATATGTCCATCAACTGTAAGATCTTTAACCAATGATGACCCATAACTAGTAGGTGTCCTTATTGAACATATGACATTTTTTAGTTTCTTTGGCTCTTTGTTTTTAAAAATACATTGAGCTTCTACATATGTTTCATTTTCCCTATTTGGCCACAAATGTTTTCTATCAAATTTGGTACGCGAAAGAGAAATATCTCTCCTCAAAGACAAGGTGTCCATCTCTTTGCTTGATATATGTCGAAATATTGAATCTGGGACATTTTTGAAGATGTGCATAGGATATAATAGGTGAGATATTAATATATCCTTCTAGTAAGGGAGCTCATAAAATATGGATTTCCTTTTCATCCCTTCTGGCATCTTAATTACAACTTCTTTTGGTTCTTCAATAGAATCACCCCCATCAAAAACATCCTGCCAAGATTTCAATTCAACATCTTCATACTCCTTAAGACAATCCGTTGGACCCATAATCATGGGAGGGCCTCTATTTTCAACTTTTACATCAAATTGATTCTTATGGCGGTTTCTAAACCTATGATCTCATGGTAGAAAAACCATGTTGTCTTCATAAACAAATTTATGTAGATATTTAGAATACCACCCTTGAAATTTTCCTGCACATCTTGGACATGAAAATATCCCCTTTGTTTGAATCCCTACAATTCAATAAGTAATGTTAATAACATCAAAATAATAGTATAAAACTAAGATGAAAGTTGGGATGAAAACAAATTATTAGTGTAAATACGTAAAATTGTTTATCTTACCAGAAAAAACTCCAAGTCCTGAGAAATCATGAATAGTACAACATAGAACACTATACAAAATGAAGGACCTATTTGACGGAGGACCAGATATTTCATACATTCTTATGCCTTTCCAGCAGTTGCATCTCATCAATAAAAGGTGCAAGATAAACATCCATGTTTTTAACTTGATGTTTTCCTAGAACAATAAGAGTGATCATAAGGTGATCCTTTATAACAATCATCCATGGGGGGATATTGTATACTATCAATCCTATTGTAAAAAAACTATAATTTGATCTCATGAAAGAGAATGGGCACAATCTCTCAATTGTAATACCAAATTGAATACTATGGATTTCACCTTTGAATTTTCTCGGTCATTTTTCATCTATGTGTTTCAATGCTTTGGAGTCGGTCATAATTTGCATGAATAAATATTTAATCCTATTCTTTGCATGCTAGTCCATAAATTGTGCAAGTGACTTGCAACAAAACATTCATTGAAGTCTAGGTATAATTGGCATGTGACATAAAACCTTCTTTGAAATTGTAGGAACTTGTACATATGTACGATATCTCTTCTCTTTGAATATAGAGCATTATAACTTGTATTGATATTCATATTTGTATAAAATGAAATTATTTTTACATGAATGAATTTGCTTATATTCAATCCCCAACTCAACCAACAACTGACGCATCGCTCTGCAAGTTTATGGAAACACATTCTCTTTAGGAAATATTTTGGTTTTTAGTGCCCTGAAAGATTGCCAAAGATTATATCAATTAAATGTTTGACTTATGATGAACATGTTTGATATTCAATATATATTAAGACTATTAATGAACGAATTAGATACACCAATTGATAATTCATTGTAAGAAATATATTTCAACTCACTTTAGTAGGGTGGTGATTCCTTTGTCTGACCAACCAAATAGTGACTTGATTTCTAATAATATTAATGTGCATGCCACTTTTGAGGTTCTACTTGCACTCGATTTGGACACGTGTGTCTTTTTTGATTTCTTAATGGAGTCTATCAGGTTGTTATCATCAAATTTATGTCAGTGATAATTACCCTTGTTGTCATTGTTATTGTCATCCATATGATCATTGTTGTAATCAGTGTTTCCATCCCCAAAGAAACATGTATGAATTTCATTCAATCCTTCTTCATGCACTGCATTTTCACTATCATGATCATCATTAGTAATTCTAGGTGGCTTGTCACCAATGTATGTTAATCTCATCAGCTATTCAAATTTCTCAGGTGGTAGAATTCTCTCTAAATATGATTTTTTCGTCTTGGTACAGTTTAAAGGATGGTTTGCATCATCCTGTCCAAATATTAATAGCCCAGTTGGATCTTGGGTATTAGTAGACGTTATTTCATCATCATCTTCTACCTATCAACAAACACAACCATTATTTAATGTTTGGAAACAATTGGATAAATAATTTTTTTATCAATTTCAAAGAAATATAATCAAATATGGCTTAACAAATTAAAATATAAAATGTATCAACATATATACATCAATTTAATAATGGAACATTATTTTATATAGTGCTTTATTTATACCATTATTTGAATAAAACACAATTTTGACAACACAATTTATAAAACATAAATCCACATGCATTTATTATTCTTTGGTTTTCTTCCCTTAAGAACATCATTAGGGAGACATTATTCTTCCATTTTATTTCACGTAGGGGTGCTTTTTAAGAAGGGGTAATCAATCAATAACTCATGCCTAGTGGTAAGGTCCATAATACCCTCAACCATTATTAATATATCAACCTATATTTCCATATCTCCATCTTTATCATTTATAACCTCAACAAATTGACAATTCGGTCTTACAGTAGGGCCCCTTCCCTTATTACTATTTATAAATCCTGCAATATTTTTGTTTGTATACACATCCATATATATACATAATATGACCTCTATTCATTTATTTTCCACTTTCCAATTGGATATGATGTGTATACATATTCATATTTAAACCATATGATGACATGCTAGGCTTATATTCTGCTAACCTTCTCAATTCAACGGTGTAATATGACGAACCATAATATGGAATTAATATCCTAGTTGTTTGTTGTGAATTGTTTCTATTTTTATATCCCACATGTACATTTTCAACAATAAAGAGGCCTATATTTTCTCCATGAATATTGGAGGGTCATATCATGTATATGTAACCCCAAAATTGAAACACCTCATACACTATATGTAGTTGTTGATCACTAGGCCAATCACAATATAGTTGATGGTCAAATGTATGTTTTTAAATTGATCTCAAACCCAGAGGAAATTCATCATGTCGATCACATTCATTCTAGTAGGGTATTTAGTCCACCTTCCCCTCATCTTTAAGAAAATTATGCATCTCTAAACTGGTTCTTGTTCGGTTACTTGTTTTCATCAATTCCTCATCTTTCAAGTTGGTATATTGGCACATATTATTTTTAGATGTATCATATGATAAATTATAATATCCCTATAGGATGGAAGTCGATGATCTAGGATACTTTAAAATAAGAACTTTATCCTGCGAGAATCCATCAAGAAAAAAATTAATTATTTAAAAAATATAAAACAATGTTTAAAAGAAGTATACTTGCTATTTATATCAAATTGGAAAATTCCTTAATACAATTCCTATTGGATTTGAATCGATTTTAGGAGGCATACAACCCACTGGATTCTCATCATCTATGTAATATCTTTGTACAATCGTTCATTTCAATTGTTTCTTTCCATGACATATAAAACATCCATAAAAAACAATTTTCTCAAAGTATTCATCCCATGTACTATAATCTTGACCAACCTCTCCTTAAGTGAAATTATTTTTTGTTTCCGGAGGATCCATTGTCATATCCTCTTCCACCCACTGTGTTCTTTGTGATTTAATAGTTTTAGGTCTATGCCCATGTACATTTATTTATTTATTTTGCTACTTGAATTCTTAGGCCATGAACTTGCTCCAATATTCATATGAAATAATCAACAACATGCATTAGTTTATTTCAATATTGGATAATACACTATAAATTTTAATAATACTGTGAAAAAGGATGGATGTATCACAAAATGCTACCTAAGTTAAGTCAAAATTTGATTACTTGATTTCTTGTGACATTCGTTGTGTCCTTATTTGATATGACACGATCTATTTCCATGGCCTTGTCTAGCCCCTATAATACACAACATAGTCAATGATTTTTAGTACACCAATTATATCATTTCAAAAAATATGTTATCCAGCTTAGAACCTCACTTTACTCATATATTTGACATATTGATATCATGTATTAGATTTGAAAAAAACAACAACATAGTTTATATAACTTTATCTTGTCTATGTTGTAGCATTTGTGAATTCATAAACACCATCCTCCTTTGGTTTAGGTTGCTTTGTATTCTTATATTTATTGTATCTGCAAATTCTGTATCTGATTCTATGGCCACTCACTTTCCTCTCATTGATTTTGTAGATTTTAACCTTGTACAATATTTATTGCAAACAGATTTTCAATAAAAGAATAGAAAAGATATAGTGGAAAATACAAACATTACACAGATATTTTTCCCCTGAAAACCCAAACCGGGAAAAGCAACATATTCTATATTCATTCATAGTGATACATTGTTTACAATACAATATACATATAGGAGCCAACGACATCCAAAAACCCAATCTAATGACCTATATTAATCAAAAACCCTAATTCCTTAACCGAAAATAGAAAACCATTGACAAAAACCATGTGCTGAAAACCACCCAACAAAGGACATGAAAATAGAGGAAACACAAAAAATGAGAAAAAAATGTGACACGTTTCCTGAGGCAAAAAGAAATATCGAGAGCATTTCCCCATTACCCCCGCACGCGGGGGTTTTTCTCCCTTACGCTCCCAATGCAACATAGACACTACTACGCGTGCAAAGAATATAACACATACCCAACAGATTTAGTAGGTCTATGTCATCCAAATCCTTTGTCTATGGCCTCCTCTAGATCTTGTAATACACAATAATGAAATTAGTCACATAACATCTATGCACCAAGAGAATTTTGTTGATATTATCTTGTTAATATGCTTTCTTTTCACGGTCCATGCAAGGGGCCCCATATCATCATCACTATTTCAAGTGACTAGAAGACTAGTAAGAGGTCATGTGTGGTGGTATGAGTAGTTATGATTATCCTTGAAGGTCTAAAATCCTCCTATAGGGCCTAACATAATTGTTTCCTCCTATGACAACGCATATAGCTTTGTGATCCATGTTCATATTGTCAAAAAATCCAATTTCATTATGTAAGTTGTAGGTTAGATATCACAATTCCCTCTAAAACAATTTATGTTATGTTTGTAATTTAGATTTATTAGGGCACATTTGAATCCCTAGAATGTTTTTATTGCAAAGAATAGATGTTGAAAGATATTCTATGTGATGCATGCAAAATATCCTCCAATAGCTACACGTCATGCAAGATGATAGGTGCTAAATTAGATGAAATGTTAGCCCCAAAATGATTACATTTTTGGCCAATAGTTGACACTAAATGCAATGCTAATGATGCCCAATTTAGCACCAACTATTAAAAAAAATGAAAAAAAATACCGTGCAATGAATAAATCACGTTATTAACCACATACAATGTAAATCATCCACCAGTTTTCCATTCTCATACTCACAATTGAAAATCGAGGGAGCTTGGAACTTTTGCATGGATTTGGATTAGACCATGATAATTCCTTGAGTCTATGAAATAAAATAACTAATCGATTGGATCCCTACTGATGATAGGAAGAGATCTTGACACACCCCTCCTCCTCTATTGTCGATTTCACTAAAAGAAAAATGATTTATGGGTGTGATTTGGCCTCTAGTAGTCACAAAATCAATTTCCTCATGTCATTCACCCCCTACTAGAGAGTTTTTTTAAATGTATGCACTTATATTTATTTTTAATTAATTTTATTAAAAATAACATTTTAAATTAATTGAATGAATTCAAATAGTATTTTATTAAATTGAAAATATTTAATTA
>JZKD02S0021142.1:339174-359473 GCA_000966675.3 Picea glauca | reverse complement strand
ATATATATATATATATATATATATATATATATATATATATATATATATATATATATTTATGTTGTAGAAAAAAGTAAATGATTGGATATTAATTACTTTAACTAGTCCATCTTCCATGTTGTGACAAGAGAAACAATATGGTCATTATTCATCACAATAAGAATTCGAGATGATACAAGACAAAATGCGGTCTGATTTTATTATGTAGATGGAGAATAAGGTATCATTAGTTGACTTTCAATAACTTAGTTGGATATTTTTATGTTAATATGTAAATTTGAATTTCTTTTGTTCATTTGTTTATTTATGTGTATCTTGAGTTATTTTTTTATCCCATCAGTTGTAACACCCATATAATCACCAACCTTTCACTATGATCAATTCCTTATAAATCAATATCCAATCATGGCTTTATCAAGTCCTTTTCCAAAATCCCTAGGAAAACGGAGAGATGAAAGACCATGTAATACATAACCCATAGACAAAAAACTAGATCTCTGATACATCTTGAAAAAATATAGAAAGTGCCTCTAGAGTGCAAGGAAAGAGTATAGCGAGCCACCAATGACAAGACACAAGTATAGAGAGCCTCCAAGAAGAAGACATAAGTCATAACAAGCCTCCATGGACAAGACACAATCCATAGAGAACCTCCAAGGAAAAGACACAACTCATACCGAGCCTCCAAGGAAAAGATACATGTCATAGTGAGTCTCCAATGGGCATGACAAAAACATAACAAACCCTAGAAAGACCATGAATAGTTGTATCAAAATTCCCCAGACAACTGCATAGAAAAACCAAGTGCACAAGAGAAAGAGAAATATGTCACAATCATTGCAGGAGCTCATATATATGTGTGTGTGTGTCCAACATGACTCTTACATGACTTTACATTATGGCTGACTTGCGCTTCACATAGCCAACATCTATCTTGGTATTTTCTTCACAACTTTATAACTTTTACTTGACTTCTTTCATCATAGGAAATATTTTCCTTTGGCAAACACTTCAAGGTATCACGTCCACTCCATAAGGAGGATTATCTCATTATTACTTAGGTGTTATACGACCATCACTTCAATCTAGGAGGATCACCTTATCATTGTCTAGTTATTATAGCATCACTCCAATCTAAGAGGACCACCTTATCATTACCTACAATGTTATAACATCACTCCAATCCAAGAGGACCACCATATAGTTATCTAGGTGTTATAACATCACACCAATATGGAGAATGACCTATCATAAACTACACTCTGAAGGACCATGGTGTTATAAAATCACTCCATTTGAAGGACCACCATATCATTATCTAGGTGTTATAACACCACTCAAAGCCAATAGGACCACTTATCATCAACTCCAGTCAAGAGGACTATGTTGTTATAACATCAATCCATTTGGAGGACCACCATATCATCATATAGGTGTTATAACATCACTCCAATCCAGGAAGACCAACTATCGTCAACTCGAGTTAGGAGGACCACAGTGTCATAACATCACTCCATACAGAGGACCACCATATCATCATCTAGGTTTTATAACATCACTCCAATCCCGGATGACCATCCTATGGCTACTCAACTAGTATCATCACATGCATGTTAGCTAACCTACTCTATGGTTTTATAATATCACCTTCATCCAAAGGACTAGCATATCATCATCTAGGTGTTATAACATCACTCTAATCCAAGATGACCATCCTATGGCTACTCAACTAGACTCATCATATGCATGCTAGCTATCCTACTGAAGTTGTGGTATGTGTGGATCCATGCAATATTTGACATGTCTTTCATAGTGAGGGGTGGATAATCCTTGAAGATAACACTCTAAGGCGTAGCTATGGTCATGGTCTAACCTTTAACAATATTAGAGTGTCTGAAGTGAACTCATATCTATATGTTGATATGTCCACAACAAGGATCTCTCCATTAGTCTATCGAGTCTCCCAATCTTAGGGACATTCAAAACTTACCTCCCCAATGTCATTCACACAGAGCTTATCTATCTTGTAGTGAAATATACCTTGGAGAGTGTAGTTAGTCTTGTTGTGTCCTTTTTCTTCATGAAATTTTCCTTGTAGATCTTTAAATGTATCATTGAAGTCCTCATATTTTAATATTCCTCTCTGTATTGATCATGAAAGGCTATGTGTGTGTTGGTGCAATTATATGTATAATGTATAACCAATCATAAATTAATTAACCGATATTCGCAATCAATATATTTTCTACACTATAGGTGATGGAAACAGGTAATCTAATATATCATCACTTAGTATATTGGATCCTAAATCACTGTCAAACATAACCTTTGTTTTTCCTAAGGATTAATTACAATATTCGGCTTAAAAACCTATCAATGAAATCTACCAGAGAGTAAATTATATAGTTACAATGTAATGTAATCCTTCTTATTATATTCTTCACACTCTTCAAATTGATTAACACTAGGTAAAGCGGGATAATTTAATAAACAACTGACAATTCTGGAAGCTACTATTTTTTTACACAGAAACATAAATCTTGTCAAGATTTTCTATTTGTTGGCTCATGTAGTACAAAATATGGATTCTTGATATATTCTTGGACTAACACACTTGGAATTTTAAGGTCAATTCTGAAAGAAATAAAAGTTTGAAACATGCCCTTCACACAAATTCACACATTGAAACTACCCTTCACACATTGTTTTTTATAAAATCACTAAAATACACGGTGCACCACACACTTATTAAAATCACAAAAGCACAACTAAATTCACAACTCACTCACTCCTCTTATTCATAAATATCTAGCAACCACAATGTGATACATACACTATATAAATTTAAATTATAATGTGGAAAGAAAATAGAACCAACATATACAAGAACTAGTACTGGATGAAAAAATATATATAAATAATTTATAACAGGCTCACCAAGATGGATCATTGGGCCCTTGCCGATTCCAACAAGGAAGATGTTAAAACTCATAGAATATCAAATTCTAAAGAACGTATAGAATCATCGAACTTGAATTTATATTAACATTCAACAATTGAGAAGCAGTTTACAGAGGATACATATTCAAAATGAAATGTGGCATCATAACAATATCATATATCATATTTATGATGACCTACAAACTACCTTTTAAAAGAGAAATGACTTGGTACAATGGAAACTAAAGATAGTTTATACCCAGACAAACACACCATTCTTGGTTGAGTAGATATGAATCCCTTCAAAATAGTTGACACACCATTTACTTTTGTTAAGATTCCTTCATCCTAATGCATGAAGTGCATGAGGAATAAGGCATTTGTATTATACAAATATATAATGGTTAACGATGATCCCAACTAATTTCTCGAGTTTATCAACGATATTCCATTTGGTTGGTGAAATCCATATTTTCAAGAGTAGGTACCAGATGCCTGTAAGATGTTGTTACCAGATGCCCATAGAACCTTCTTGGTACTAGATGATTATAGAGTGGTCCAGTATTGGATGACTAGTTTAGAATTTTGTATGTCCATGTAATCCACCCTGATGAGCTGGAATCCTATCTTAAAGAGGATATCCACTGCTAATGGGAAAATCCCCCTATAACTATGTCAAGGTTTAGTATATAGACAAATAAAATGACCGCCTAAAAGTCAATCTAGTTTCTATAGTACCTCAAATATACCAAAATAAATGAACAAAAAGCAGTAGAAGAGAATATCAGTAATTGTACCTTTTATCTAGCATCTAGTGATGATCTCCTCAATATTTGTAGCTCCGCAGACTAGAAGTCTCCTCCCAATGTTGACTTGCATCCAAGACTAGGCAAATAAGGCTACAAGCATGTTATTTATATTCATAAATTAGGGTTAGATATCAAATTTTATGTATAAATAAAAGAAAAGACATAAAACATCATCATTTGGGACAGGAAAAAGAGATTTTTTTATTCATTAAATAAAGACTGAAACTTACAATCCTTGTCAGCTACCATTCTGTGAACCTTATCCAAGATCCTCTTTACAATGCTCCAAGTGCACCTTCAATAATCATCTTCTCATAATCTACTAATCACCTCAAGGAAAGGGTATGGATTGAATTGAAGAAAGGGGCCTGAAGAGAGAATGCTAAGGCAATAACTCACAAAAGGTTGCAAATGATTGGGCAAGGAAGGGAAGTGAAATTGGGCAGAGTTTCATTGTTCTAATGCTTGTTTGTGAAATCATACCCCAATACCTCCTTTTATATGAAAAAAGGATGGCTATTTGATTGGGGGATTGGCTATAATAGGTGAATTGGTTGGGAAAACTTCAATAGCCCATAAATTCAACGGAATTCCTTACAAATTTTTAACTTTTGAAAATTTTAGAGGTATACAAAGGATATTTATTGTGTATCAAGCATATGTACGTGGGTTGTCTAACATGAAACAAGCATATGTTTGCGGGCAGTAGTGGTGCAGGGCACGTACATGATCTAAAAATTGGGTTTTTAAGTAGAGTTTCTAAGTAGTGATTTGGAAAATTATGTAAGCAAGAAGGCCAATGCCATGTATGCATGAATAGGGAATTTTAGGGATATAATAGATTCCCCCTAATGTATAAGGTCAAAATATCAAGTAATGGCCGAAATACATTACAACACATTCACCAATGCACAAAATCAAGTGAGCCCAGGAACAGAGTTCGATAGGTGCCATCCTCAAAACAATAATTTTCTCTTCGAGGCCGGAATAACCATGCTCAGGATGAACTAAATCATGTCTTCTAATCAAATACATTGCAAATCCATTCCATATAACTATAGAAAGTGTAGCCGTGAGCAATACACAATGAATCTACATCTCAAAATCAATCGAAGATATACAAGTACAGTATGCATATTCAATAAGCTAGTGATGCCTATGGCTAGAGATGAAGTATTCATAGCTTGAGCTACAACTTCAAGATCTTCAAAAATCATGTAGGAGTACAATGGGAGTGTAAGAATCACTACTCTTATCTCTTCGAAAATCCGTTGAGAAAATACTGGAGGATCTCGATGATCAGGCATAGAACTTAATCGATTTCGAATATGAACTTGAATGGACTCTTGAGATGGCTGAATCAAGGAAATAAAGAGATAAATTGGAGAAAGGATTACTCGAGATGGGTAAAAATTCACTTGGAAAAAATCATGAAAGATGATCAGACTCAGGTAGCATGACATTGAAATAATTTTTTGATGCAGGAGGTAACGCAAACTCTCCATAGGTTTGGAAGAGTAACAAAATGGAGGATGACACAACTCTATGTAGCGATAACAATTTCCTAAGTTAATACTATATCCCTATTCTTGATGAACAAATGGAAGGATGTCCTCTGTCCAAGGGAGACTACCTTTGCTACTGAAAAAAATGAATATTTCTCGTCCCCTCTTTTTGGAATATTTGATTTTTTTGTCTTTTTCAATTTTTAAAGAGCTTGAAAAAGAAGAAAAGAATGCTACAATACAAAGGAGGAATGAGTGTCACGACAAGAAAAATGGTTCCAAGTGCATGGAACATACTAATGTTGAGGGAAAGGAGACATGAAAGATAAAGACACTCAAGGAAAATTCCTCCATTTTTCAAGGCGTCAGGTCATAGAGGCAGGAAATGTTGCATGGCTTGCGTGTAAGGAATGCTTCAAATGTTCAACTGAGAGCAACATGGAGCCGACATTAGGACAAAGATGCAAATATGAGACCCACAATGCGATTAAGCATGACACAATTAGACCCATTCTATGTATTTTTTTATGATCCCAGAGAAGGTAGTATTGGTAGTTTTTTCACGTTTAGAGAGTCTAAAAAAATGAAAAAGAAGACTCGAGGGAGTACCTTTTTCGATGTTAGTCTAGTTGGTTCAAAAAAGGGTTAAAATTGCATAGAAAAGACATATTTTCAAGACCATTTTAATGAGTGAGATAAAGAAAAGAACACTCGGAAATATTTTCAATTTTAAGGAGTCTGAAAAGAGATTAACTATGGACTCAAAGCCTTTTGCTGAGTTTAGTCTCCTTATCCCAAAAAATTATAAATGTAACTGAGGAGAACTCTCCCGGCAAGATGAATCTCTCGAGGCATACATTTTTCCGCTATAATCTATTGGATAGAAAAAGTTTTAAACTCATGTGAATAAATATTCTTCTAGACCAATTTAACGAGTGTGAAGGAACAAGGTCACACAACGATCTTTTCAATTTTAGGGAGTCTGAAAAGAGCTTAACTATGGACTCCGGGGGGGTTCATTTTTCGTAAGTAATCTCCAAGGCCTGAAAACGGTGATAAACCAAAACTAAGGAGAATGGTCATTTTTCGAAGATTTAGTCCCTTAGGCCTGAAAAAGGGTTAAAATTACGCCTGTGAATACTCTTCTAGAGAACCGAAGTTCCTAGACAATACCTTTATTTGTAAAATTAGCCATCTGGACCAAAAAAGGGAAAACTATCATCAGACAGATGTGCCTTCAAATTTGAGTTTGGAAAGCATTAAGGGAAACAAGATCACTTGACAATCTTTTCTTTTTTAAAGAGTCTGAAAAGGTATTAAAGAAGATTCCAGGAGGCTACTTTTCTCAAGTAATCTAGACGAGATCGAAAAGAATAAATAAAATCTCGTTGGATGCTGCTTTCAAATTTCAAAGTTGATCCAGATTATTTTTGGCATGAAATGAGAACAGAGATATAATAAAGCAATGTACAGAGATGACTCAGATATCCAATAATATAACAGAAATGTATCAAAGATGCAACCATAAACACAAATCTACAGTAATACGCAATTTTCTATTAATGAGCAAAAATGTACAAAGATTGTAAAAATATAGAGTGAAAGACTTGCTAGAATGGTGGAAGCTTATCTCTGAGAAGAGATGTGTCCGCTACTCGCATTTGAAAGAAGATAATTTTTTACAATGAGTCTCCAAAGGAGTTTTTATCATAAATAAAATCCAAAACCCTAACCCCAGAAGATGAAAAGCCAACAATTTTGTGGACCCCATTTTGCGTAGTTTGGTGTATCAACTTCTGAGTGGCATAAATTTGGCATACAATCTTCGTTTGGGGTGCACGATAGATCATTAGAAAGGTATCATTGAGGAGATTCATTTTGGGGGCTCAATCAAATCCTTTGAATATTATTGAGAAGTTCAATACTAAAAAAACTTCATTTAGGCCCTCAAAATGGCCCCAGAAGTTAAAAGCTAGTAAAAATAGTAAAATACCAAAATTGCCAAAAAAATATTTTGAGCCATTTGGAAAAGGTGGGTGGCCACCAATATCCACCTAGATCAATCCTCCCTCCTTAGGAAGAAATTTTCTTCATTGCGTTGAGTGCCCGAGGGAGAGGGAAAAGTGTTTGTTGAATCCGCATCATGGTGAGTTTATTTCCTTACTAGAGACGTTGCACTGCTTGGGTTTTGGAAGGCTTCCATGAACCTGTTGTTGGTGGGGTTGAATCTGTTCAACCACTTGAGCTACATCAGATGAATATGTGTAGAAGGAATCTTTGTGATTCGCTGCAATATTTTTGACTTTCTTTTGTTGGATAGAAGGTGCTTAGGTCGAGGCTGTAGTGGTTGTAGTATCCTTTCGTTCACCTTTTGAACGGATTATGAAGAAGATGGATTTTGTAGTATTTGATAATACCTTGTGACATTGTTTAGGTGGGACAGTAGTTGGAACTACCTCTATTATCATGTAGATATGACCCCCTATAGTAACAATGACACTATGGGGTCGACACTCGTAGATATCATGGAACTTCCACATATATGGTTGGCCCAAGAGAACATTGCAAAAATCCAGTGGGGAAACACCACATAACACCTCATCCTTGAAGGGTTCTATGTTGTATGAAAATTGGCACTACTGACTGACACGAAGATCTAGTCCCTGGCAAAGCCACCTAATGTTGTATGGTAGCAGGTGTGGTGTTGTAGATAATCCCAATTGTTTGATGACCTCTGTTGAGATGAGGTTCTTATAGCTTCTGCTATCAACAATAAAATGCAGCAAAGTCCTCTTCACCCTCATATGTGAATGAAAAAGGATCTCCCCCTCCTCAGGATCACTTGGTTCTTCTGGTTGAATTGTTGTGGTGGCGACAATAACAGTGGGGTCTGCATTAATGATCTGTCTTCTATTAGTATTTTCTGAATCGGATTCTGAATCACGGTTCAAATCCTTGTCTTTGATCTTGGCCACCACTGATTGTTTTGAGTGAAATTCATCAGTGTTGTGCTAGGGGATTTTGTGGAAATCGCACAATTTTTCAGTGTCCTCCTTCATCTTTTCATGAACCTTCTTTTCCTATGGATTGGACTGGTTTTCAAGAGATTGTTTGTTAGAGCCGTCTTTATTATACTTTGTTTGTTGGGGATTTTCATACCTGAACTCCCATTTTTTCTGGTGCTTAAATTTCTACTCAATTTTAACAACATATCTATAACATCCCAGGTTTTGATCCCCCATATTAAATAATGTATTTTGTTAATTATCAAGAGGTCAGAGGGCCCAAACAATTAAAAGAGGCCAGTGTGCCTAATAAATGTATTGTTTTGATCATTATTAATAATAAACACATCATTGGCCGCTAGACGGACAAGAACTAGAATTATAGGGGGTTATGATTCCACAAGAGAGGGGGATTGAGGGAATATATGTTTATTTCCTATTTTAATTACCCTTTTGTCTAAGGGAGAGGATCAATTATGTGAGCTTCTTGGGGAATTCTAGGAGATTCTTTATTCCCCAAAAAATACTTAAACCTACACATGGTCTGTTGGGGAGTTCATTTTTTCACTTGGACACATTCTCACTGGTTCATTGGTTCACTCACTTACTCACCTGTTCATTCATTAAATTCTTTCCTATCACTTATTCATCCTTAATCATCCAAGTCTTGTCTTGGGGAGAGGGAAATGAACTGTTGAAGAGTAACCATGGTATTTTTGGTTGTAGAGTTCGTTGGTGTAATCTAGCCCTGACTTGAGGCTTGCATGTCTGAGTTGTGTTGGACTATGTCCATCTTTGTTCACAGCTGTGAGTCTTGAGAGTTCCAGTATGGAGATTCTGGACTAGTTATGTTAGAGCCCTATAAGGAGAAGGATGGCCTGAGGGACCGCATAGCAGAGAAGGGTGGGGGTCCATTCTCCTTGGTGACACAAGATGGGTAGAAGAGAATTGGGTACTTGGATTGCTTTGAGTGCTCAGAAAGCCTATGAGAGCTTGAGTGTTGACTGGTTTGGGAAGCCAAGTAACACTTTGGAAGCATCCTTGTGGATTCATATCCCTATCTCGGGGGTGACACTATTGTTGATTTTTGGAACAGTAGTGTCTACAGTTGGGTGGAACGTCCTTGGTCTGCAGTCATTTGATATCTTCTTTTATAAAGATAAGTACTCTTTGTTATGGTATTATTTACCTATATATGAATGCTTTCCACTGTGTATTTATTTATCATTGAATTAAATCTTTATAATATGCTTTCTTTTTAGTTATTGTTGTGCATTTCGTTAGATATTTTCTTTTACACATCCTTATTATATTAAAAAGGTATCAGTAAGATAAAGAATTCCAAGGGTGGGCTTGAAGGTAGCGTACCCTAGCCTATGGGTGGCAGGGTATGTTACATATTGGTATCAAAGCTTCTGGTTGAAACATTGAGCCAGTATGGGTTGGGTCTATTTTTCAGAGTCTCGTGGTTGAGATTGAATTCCGACCTTGAAGTTGAAAAGATCAGGAGGAATGGCATCACAGAGTCTATGCAGGAGATAGAACATCAGATATCCTTTGTAAGGGATCGAAGGATCGTGACCATCCATTTTGAATTCAGGAGTGATCACCACTGTGGGATCAAGAGAGATCCACGATCGTTGGATCAAAGGGTAGGTGAGCAAGGGTCATTCGATGAAGGAGAAGAAAAAGGTTAAGTAGGTTTAAGTCTCAACCGTCAGATCCATGCATGAGCGAATGTGAGCCATAGATATCATGGAGGTTCAGAGGATTGACACTCTGGGAGAATCAATCCCTCATGTTGCATGCAAGGAAAATATCTGGACAGATTATGGTGAAGTTTTCTCTTTTCTGGACAAAGAAAACCTATGAAGTCCCGAACTCCGGAGAAAATATGGACCCTTCCTGTTCGGGGACACGTGTCCCAATATTAACAAGGGTTCATAAATTTGGAATTCGAAAGTCTAAGGGTGTGGTGGTGTTCAGTAGTGAAAACCTCTAAAGTACCAAATCCCTGGAGTAAATATAGATCATTCGTGTTTGAGGACACATGTCTACAAATCAACTGATTCGATAGTTCATTATTCGGGGGATTTGTGGTGTAGTGTTGAGAAGTCTCCCTAAGCTCCAAAGTTCCAAAGTCCCAAAGTTGAGAGACATTGAAGTGACGTGGCTTGCTGACATCACCTAGGGTGACATGGAAACACTTCATTCTCACCATGTGTCACCATGTTTCATGTTTTTCAAAGACCGTTCGTGCCATTCATTATAATACATATGTCGTCCTTCATATAGGGCCACATTTCTGTGCCTTATTTTATACCACATGGTAGTAGATACCGTAGTTCGTAGACTTAGCACTATGGAGGATTCAAGGAATAGGAAGTTTTGGTCGAGAACTCTCGAAGGCTGGAGTTAATTTCCACCATTGATTGGGAGGTGATACATGGAGGAAGGAGAGGATCTACGATATTTTGACACTCAGGGATATCTGTGGAGAGGCATGATTGGGAAATCCCTGAAACCCGAAGTCGCAAAGGAAATCCTAACTGTTGATCGGGACAGGATACGTGGCAACAGATCTTGCAGTCTGAAGACTTGGCACCCTATAAGAGTTGAGAGTGTGGATAGTCTGGAACTCCTGAATTCGAAGTATCGGAGCTCCTATTAACTGTCGATATCAGCCCTCGATTGATTTTTAACCACACGATATCTGATATAGTAATTCTAACACAAAAAGTGCTAGGAAGGATTTGGCCCACAGTTTTGAGTCATGGTCACTTGGGGAAGTGGTTTGAAGGGAGCTCCTATGAAGAATTGAATTATGTATCAGCTAAGGGATAAAATGGAAGTGTTATATGATGCATATTGATACATATATTTTCTTCATGAATTGAGAAGAAAAAGGACTGGTAGCATTGTTTGGCAAATTTTGTTTATCATATGCTTAATTCTAACAAAATGGTTGCTTGCACATTTTGCAGAATTAAGGGGTTTAAACACATTAGTGCAAAATGTGTATTAAAGAAATGGAAGAAGGAGAAGGATCTTTGAGCCATGATAAATAAGTCCAACGGTGGGCTTGAAGGTAGCACACCCTAGCCTGTGGGTGGCAGGGTATGTTACAAATTAGCATCAAAGAAAGACAAAATCATAATATCAGAGTTGGTAATGCAGAGACAAAATCTAACCGACACAAGGGCAGAGGGGAGAAAGAAAAATTGATAGAAGATGTAAGAAGCCTAAAAATAGAAGTGCAGAGATACAAAGTAGACAATGAGAGACTGATGAGAGAACAAAGTCAGATAAATGCTCGAGTGATGTAGAGCTTAAATCAGTTGCAAAGGAAAATGAAGAGGGGATCAAACTAAAAACAAGAGGAATAAGGAAAATATCATGAAAGAAGATATGATCGTGGAAGAGATAGTTATTCAAAAAGTGCTAGCGAAACTCATAGACATCACTCACCTCCCTTCTTAGCAAGGAATATTTATGCATCTGAAGATTCCATAAGTAGTCTAGAGGTGTCTCTTGTTAGGCACCAAAGAAGAATACATGAATTAGACAGTTTACAAGGAGAGTTGAGGAAGATAAAGCCACCATCCTTTGATGGTGAAAGAGAAAGGGAAGATTATGTTGAGGCATGGTTTCTTGGACTCGGGAGATATTTTCAAATGAATAACTATTCATCAAACCTAGAAGCCAGGATTTCCACCTACCATTTACACGGGAAATCCGAAATGTGCTGGGATAAACTGAAGCAAGTTGAACATATTAGTGAGAATAGGATCACTTGGAAGCAATTTAAGAGGTACTTCTAGAAGGAGTACCTCTCCGAGCATTTATATGACAAGAAAATGAAGGAGTTATTTTAACATAGGCTAGGAAGCATGACTATGGCATAATATGAGAAGAATTTCTTGGGGTTGTTAAATTATCTCGGGTTCATTAATGATGAGAAGGTGAAAATACAGAGGCTTCTAAGTGGACTACCAACCCTTTATAAAGAAAATATTAGGTATTATGAGCCCAATACCTTGACTAAGGCCTTCAGGAAGGATAAATATATGTATGAGAAAGGCTAGGGAAGAGAATCCCTATAGAAATCTTGGAAGGATAAGAAGAAGGGTAATTCCGATCAGAGGAGGAAAGGATTCAAACATCCCTTCAATAGGAATGAGCTTAAAAGAAATCATCACAATCAATATGCTAAGGGTGAATCCAAGAAAGATGAATCCTTGGGAAAACGGGGAAGACCACCAATCCAATGTTGGGGATGCAATTAAGATCACTTGTACAAGGATTTCCCACATAGAAAGGACAGAGTGAAGACTACGCACAACATCCAAGAGGCTACAATAGTTGAAGATATGGGAAGAATTTATGCAACTTTAGATGATCAACAAGAAGAGTACCAATCCAATATGATCGAGGTGGAAGGTAAGATCATAAATCAACCTGTTTTTATTTCAATTGATTTAGGAGCAAGTCATTTTTACATTGATCCTAAAATAGTGGATAGATTACATTTGGAGAAAAGTAATCTTGGAAAATCATGTTTGGTTCAGTAAGCCACTGGAACCAAATCGAGATTCCATGATATTGTTAGAAATTGTTTCATAAGTCTTAATGGTTTGAATACTAGTGTTGATCAAAATATCATACCCTTGGGGTCTTATGATATTCTAATTGGAATGGATTGGTTTGAAAATTATCATGTTGTCCTAGATTGTCATAGGAAGACATTTACCTATCTTCATGGAGATGGAAAATATTACACTGTGAAAGGAGTTCCAAGACCCATATCTATAAGGGAGATTTCAGCCTTATAACTAAAGAGATGTTTTAGTAAAGGATGTCAATTATATGAAGCTCATGTGGAAGAGACAAAAAATACAAAGGGGCCAAGCCTTCAAGATTTATCGGTACTACAGGAATTTGAAGATGTATTCTAAGAAATACTAGGGTTTCTACCAAGAAGGGAGATAGATTTCTCAACTGATTTAGTGCTAGGAGCTGCCCCAATGTCAAAAACACCTTATAGAATGAGCACACTAGACTTAAAAGAATTACAAATACAGTTGGAGGAATTGTTGAAGAAATGGTACATACTTCCAAGTGTTTCACATTGGGGAGCACCAATATTTTTTGTCAAAAACAAGGATGGAAACTTGAGGCTATGTATTGACTTTTGAAAACTAAATAAGTATACTATAAAGAAAAAGTATCATCTACCCAGAATTGATGACCTCTTTGATCAACTAAGAGGAGAAAATATATTTTCAAAAATTGACCTGAGGTTAGGATACCATCAGTTAAGGATCAAGTAAGAAGACATTCATAAGATAGCGTTTAGAACCAGGTATGGGAATTATGAATTCGTAGTGGTGCCATTTGGATTGGCTAATGAACCAATTGTATTTATGTGATTAATGAATTGCATATTCAGAAATTATTTGGATAAGTTTGTCATAGTATTCTTGGATGACATACTTGTCTATTCCAAGTCTGAAGGGGAGAATGAACATCACTTAAGACTTAAGACTGATATCGCAAGTGCCGAGAGAAAATGAGTTGTATTCCAAGCTGAGTAAGTGTTATTTTTATCAAAAGAGGATCCATTAATTGCGACACAATATTTCATAGGAAGTCATAGCAGTATATCCAGAGAGGATTGAATCCATTAGAGGATGTCCAACACCCAAAAATGTGTGAAAAGTCAGATCGTTTATGGGATTAGTTGGTTACTACAGAAGGTTCATAGTAGGGTTCTCTAAGATTTCTCATCCCATCACTTCTTTGCAAAAGAAGGGAACTAAATTTGAATGGACACCTAAGAGTGAATATAATTTTAATTTGTTGAAGGAATTACTTACTAGTTCACCTATGTTAAGGATTGTTGACCCGAATGAAATTTTTGTGGTATGTACAGATGCATGTAAGGAAGGACTTAGGGAATTCCTCATGCAAAATGGAAATTCCATTGGTTATGAGTCTACAAATCTTAAACAACATGAGAGGAACTATGCCACACATGAATTGGTTCTTCCTACCATTGTCCATGCATTGAAGATGTGGACGCATTATCTCATAGGGAAGAGTTTTTAATTAAGGACAGACCACATTGGCCTGAAGTATCGTTTTGAAAAACCTACCTTGAATGTCAGGAAAACAAGATGGCTGGAATTTTTAAGTGAATATGACCTTGATATCAAGCATATCAAAGGAAAAGAGAATAAATTTGTTGATGCACTTAGTAGAAGAGTGCATCTCTTGCAAGTTACTGTTGTCAATATGCATCAGTCAGAATTGAAGAGAAAATTTTTAGATGATCTTGTTATAGATCAACATTTCCTATAGATAAAGGAAATCTTACAACAAGGAGATGTACAACAAAAAATAAAGGAGTATGAGATAAAGGAAAATAGATTACTTATGCATAAGAATAGAATCTATGTTCCTAGCTCCGGAGAACTGAGGAATTTGGTATTGAAGGAAATGCATGATGTTCCTTATGCTAGACATATCGGTTACTAGAAAACAATTACAGCAGTAAGAAGCCAATTCTTTTGGCCGAGAATGAAAAAGGATGTTTCTGATTACATCACTCAATGTATGGAATGTCAAAAGGTGAAGGATGAACATAGGCACCCAACAGGTTTGCTTCAGCCATTGCCAATCCCAAAGAAGAAATGGTAAGTGATAACCATTGATTTCATAACTAAATTATCAAGGAAAAGAAGACAACATGATTCAATCATGGTAGTGGTTGACAAATTAACAAAGGCTGCTCATTTTTTTCCTATAAAAACAGCACATACAGTGGCTAATATTGCAGAGGTTTACATGAGGGAGATTGCTAGGTTGCATAGGATACCTAGGAAAATTGTCTCGAACAGAGATACAAAGTTTACATCCAATTTTTGGAGGGGATTGTTTAAATGATTTGGTACAAATCTAAACTTTAGCACAACATACCATCCACAGTTAGATGGGAAAATAGAGCAGGGAAATAGAGCAGGGAAATAGAGTAATTGATGATATTTTGATAATGTATGTGATGGATAAGCCATCTAAGTGGGAAGATTAATTACACTTGGTTGAGTTTTCATATAATAATGGGTATCAATCTTCATTGAGAATGAGCCCATTTGAAGCATTGTATGGTAGGAAATGCAATACTCCAGTGAGATGGGACAACCCAATACATAGAGTGGTACTTGGGCTAGAGTTGCTCAAGGATATGGAAGGCTAGATGGTTAAGATCAAGCAAAATTTAAAGGCATCTCAGAATAGACAGAAAGTTTATGCAGATAAGAACATGACATCTAGAGAATTTAAAGTAGGGGAGCATGTACTTATGAAAGTGAAGCCCAAGAAAATCTCTTTGAAATTGGGTAGTTTTACAAACCGGGAAGCCAAATTCTGTGGTCTATTTGATATATTGGACAGAATAGGGCCATTTGCATACATGATTTCATTGCCTGCTTCCATGAATGTGCATAATGTATTTCATGTCTCCTTTCTAAAAAAATATGTACATGATCCTAACCATATTATTGATTGGAATCTGATTCAGGTAGAGACAGAGGGAGACTTTTAGGTCCAACAAGTGCGGGTATTGGACAAAAAGGTCAAATGCTCAGAAATTGAGTTATAGAGTTGGTAAAGGTTCAGTGGACCTTCTTTGGTCCCAAAGATGCTACATGGGAGCATGAAGATGCCATGCGGGTAGAGTACCCACATCTTTTTGAGTAAATTTTGAGATTTTGATATCTATTTTGTATATGCACTAAGGAAATTGCCAAAATAAGTGTGAGGGTATGTAACACCCCATGTTTTGAGCCCCCATATTAAATAATGTATTTTTTTAATTGTCAAGAGGTCAGAGGAACCAAACAATTAAAAGAGGCCAGTGTTCTTAAGAAATGTAATGTTTTGATCATTATTAATAATAAACACATATTTGGCTTCTAGAAGGACAAGGACTAGAGTTATACGGGGCTATGATTCCACAAGAGAGGGGGATTGAGGGGATAAATGTTTATTTCCTATTTTAATTTCCCTTTTGTTTAAGGGAGCAGATCAGTTACGTGAGCTTCTTGGGGAACACGAGGATGTTCTTGATAACCCACGAAATACTTAAACTTGTCATTGGTATGTTGGGGGGTTTATTTTTTCACTCATTGACTTGATCATTGGTTCATTGGTTCACTCACTTACTCACCCATTCAGTCATTACATTGTCTTATCACTCATTCATCTTTCGTCATTCATATCTTGGCTTGGGGAGAGGGAAATGAATTGTTGAAGTGTAGCCATGGTATTGTTGGTTGTAGAGGTCGTTGGTGTAATCTATACTTGACTTGAGGCCTAAATGTTTGAGATGCATTGGTCTGTGTCCAAATTTGTTCACAGCTGCAAGTCCTTAGATTTCCAACATGGACATTTTGGACTAGTTGCATTGGAGCCCTGGAAGGAGAAGGACTTCCTGAGGGACTGTGTGGTAGAGAAGGGTGGGAGTCCATTCTCTTGGGTGGCGCAGGCTAGGTAGAAGAGAGATAGCTACTTGGATTTATACGAGTTCTTGGAAATCGTGTGAGATCTTGAGTGTTGACTAGTTTGGGAAGACAGGTAACACTCTAGAACCCTCCTTGTGGATTCATAGCCCTGGCTCAAGGGTGACACTGTTGTTGAGTTTTGGAATAGTAATGTCTACGGTTGGGTGGAACGCCCTTGGTCTGCAAAACATTTGATGTCTTCTTTTACAAAGATAAGTACTCTCTTTTATGGTATTATTTACCTGTATATGAATGTATTCCATTGTGTATGTATTTATCGTTTAATTAAATATTTAGAATATGCATGCTTGTTGGTTATTGCTATGCATGTCGTTAGATATTTTATTTTACGCATCCTTATTAATTTAAAAAGGTATCAATAAGAGAAAGAAGTCCAAGGGTGGGCTTGAAGGTAGAATACCCTGGCCTGTGGGTGGCGGGGTATGTTAAAATATTGATACGCAACACCTTGTGATGAGATGTCCAGAAATCCATTTCAGTTTGAATGTATCTGTGTAGAGCCCCACAATATTTCATAACCAAATTTCATTCAAATTATTTTATACCTAGATTGGTGCACAAGGTATGGAATTTATTGGTGAACTCCAAAACTTCTTGGCCCCTCTCTTTCTGCAGTGTGCTCCATCTCATGTACTGGTCCTCATAGTTTCCAACAGGGTAATAACGTTCCTTTACCGCATCCACAAAAGAATCCCAAGTGGGGTCTACCCCATATATTATAGACTCCTATGTGGAAATTTGATCCTAGTAAGTTTCCCACCAATGTTTGACATGGGGGAGAGCCTTAAAAAGTGTGAAGGTTATATTTTCCCTACAGGAGAAATTATCAAGAGAGAAATAGCCTTCTAGCAGATTTAACCATTTTTATAGGGCATCTGCATTTATCTATCCTTCAAATATGGGAATATCAAAATTAAATTCTATCTTGAAAGACGAGCCTCGAAAGTGGTATGTTTATGAACATACACCTTTTGTTATTGGCAGACATTGAAGGATGTGGGAAAAATTATCCATCATTTCGTCCCTCTGTCACGTGAGAGCTTTCTCAAGCAACAAATTAAGAGAATCAGTTTCTCTGTCATTTTTATTTTCTTCATCCATCGAGGGTTTCTTAGGTGTGCAAGAGTGATTGTCCTCAATAGAAACAAGCTCGAGACCCAACTTTCTATACTCGGACCTCGTTAGGGACATGCAGTGAAAAATGATCAAGAGCAGCCTGCTCTGATACCACTGATCCAGATTATTTTCAACACGAAATGAGAGAGGATATATAATAAAGAAATGTATAGAGATATCTCATCTATCCAATAATATAACATAAATGTATCAGAAATGGAACCATAAACACATAGATACAGTAATACACAATTTTCTATTAATGAGTGAAAAAAGTACAAAGACTGTAAAAATACAGAGTGAAAGACTCGCTAGAATGGTGGCAACTTATCTCTAAGAAAAGATGTGTCTGCTACTCACATTCACAAGAAGATGATTTTTTACAATGAGGCTCCAAAGGCCTTTTTATGATAAATAAAATCCAAAACCCTAACCCTGGAAGAGGAAAAACCAATAGTTTTGTGGACCCCATTTTGGGTAGTTTGGTGTATCAACTTCCCAATGGCATAACTTTGACATATGATCTCCATTTTCGGAGAACGATATCTCGTTGGAAAGGTATCATTGAGGATATTCATTTTTGGGGATAAATTATAGCCTTCAAATATCATTGAGAATCTCGATCCCGAAAAACCTTCATTCAGGCCCTCAAAACGGCCTCGGAAGTTTAAAACTGCTAAAAATAGTAAATTACCAAAATTTTGAGAAAACTGTTTTGAGATAGTTGGCAAAGGTGGGTGGCCACTGATATCCACCTGGATCAAAAGTGATATTTAAAGACAACAAATAATTCTCATTAGTGATTCCTGAGGGTAAGGTCTAGGATGATGATGAACAAAATAACGAGGCTTCATTATGTAATCATGATAGGACTAACAAGGAATCCCAAGCCTGTAGTCATAATTGACATCCTGGATGCCATAAATGCAACAAAGGATATACCTACGAAATCCATGTAAAGGTAGGCTCTACTACCTAAGTACGACACTTCTAAAGTAGCAATGAAGGTTCTGTGTCACACTTCAGTGGGGTCAATCCTATGGAAAAGTGGAAACGACAACGATGTGAAAGAAGTGGGAATGAAATCCTAACTTATATGAAAAATGTTTGAAAAATTGACTTCTTCCAAAGCATGTCAAAAAATGTGACCAACCCCCCCCCCAAAAAAATCACCAGAACCAAAAGGAGAAGAGTACCAAAATGACCAATGGGAAACTCAAAGGTGAATATGAGTAACCACCAAGGCAAGAAAAAATGACAAAGGGAAAAAAGGGCCAAAAAGGTCTATAAATAGAGGTGGACAACTAATTTTTACCATTTCAAATTGAAAATCAACCGAAAGGTCAAAAAACCCCTTTTCTAAAAGAGTGGATTCTGGGAGCTACACCAGATGAAACGACCTTCTGCTTGGACCAGTTAAGTAGAAAAAACCCATGCTTTCATTTCAATTCCTTTTTTATGATTTAATTTTTAGTTTGGAGGGGGATTTTTCTTGTAAAATGAGTGGCCCTGCATGTATGTAGTCTGTCCAAGGCCAGCCCACATATGTGCTTGGGCATAATACCAAACATCTCGCGTACATACGTGATTGTGTAAAAATCATCCCGCATACACCCTCTTTTACCTTGAAAAAATAAAAAAATAGGCACTAAGTACTCTGTACATTTTTCATGTAACAAGATGTATGTTCACTAGGGAGAGAGATAGAGAGAGAGCATGAGGAGCTCAACATCTTGGTCTAGAAGGGCCCTATGGCCATCGCTGCACTGAAATAGTGCGAACTATGGAAGTTCTTCCAGTGTCCATTTATGAGGGCACAACTAAGGCTGCTCAATGCTCTTGTGGAGTATTGGCATCCCAATGCCGAGGCATTCATGCTAGAGGGTCAATCACTGACCCTGACCATGGAGGATATACCCTTTTTGACTAGCCTCTTGAGAAAGGGGAACCATTGAACTTGAGGAATTTTCCTCAAGGGCCTTTTAACATTGAGGATTACACCAACATGTACTATGATGATGACACTGAGAAAGTAGTTTATCAAGTTCCTATCCAAAATATCTGCAACACTTCATCAGTCCTCACATGAAAATATGCATTATGTCATTCATTTCTTGGAGGCAACCTATTTTACTGAAGTACCACCATGCTTGTGTGCATGAAGAGACAACTTATAGAGTGTCGGTGACATTGTTAAGAACCAAACATCAATATAGCATAGAAAAAATTCAGGAAAGGTAATCAACGCCTTGAAAAAGAGATGATTTCAGATAATAAGCCTCTTCGAGGGGGCAACCTCCTTTTACCCCACTTAAATGTTCAAGTACAAGATGATTCAAAAT
>JZKD02S0021142.1:268244-319272 GCA_000966675.3 Picea glauca | reverse complement strand
CTTCAAGTCTGGTTGGCCATGATTTGTTGTATCAACAATTGTTGCAACTGATTTGACAAGAGATATGTGGTATTTATTTGTGATGAGCCCACAATTCCATCAAGATGGGGCCTAGAATTTTTCTTGGCCTTATCAAGAGTAGACTGTGGCACATCTGGTAATATCTCATAGAGAATCCCAGACTAAGAGTAGATTAGTTCAAGCTATTGGGCTCTCATAATAGCCTCCTCTTCTAAAAACACCCAGGAAGTTGCTACAACCTTGGATACACATGGAACAAAAGACTTCAAGAACCACTCAAGAAAGAAAGAAGTAGGGACCTTGAACTTAATCAATCTCTTTCTTTGCCACCATTCCTGAATATGATCAGAGATATGGTTGGCCTTGGTTTTCTCAAAGTTGGCCAGCAATTCAGTGTCAGCATAGTATCACATAGATAAATGGAAATGGTGTAAGAAGACCATCCCCAAGTCGTTAAAGTAAGAGTACCTCAAGAGATCGAGCTCAATATACCACTTCGCAAAACCCCCTATAAGAGTGTGTTGAAAAAGGCACAACTAGAAAGAGTCATCTTTCAACGAGTTTGATAAGCACCACAATTGAAAGGTAGTCACATGATCACATGGATATCCATCAGGCTTGCCCTCAAATTTTGGAATATCTAAAGGAAACCTAGTCAGCATGGGGGCCCAATATGGATCATGAAAAATCATGTCATTCAGTAATATTGACAAGTCTGGAAGATGTAGAGTTGCCAGAAAGGGTAGTTTTGGTTGTGAATTATTTACAGGAAAAGAGGGTCATGGATTTTGACTGGCACCAGGTTGCCAAGAAAATTTATATTGTTGGCTAGGGTTTTGGTAGAAACTGTGTCCTTGACCAACAAAAGGAAATTGTGTCTATTGAGGCATCATCAGAGGACTCTTGAAATTGGACAACATAGCTTGCATGGGGATTGCTCCCTATGTTGTGTACCAAGGACCTTGGAAGGGGATGCCCCCAACCGATCTGATGGGAATGGGTACAAAGCCTTGCCTAGTGATCCATTGAGTATGGAAGGGGTTATCCTTGACCAACATTCCTTGCAAGGGAACTGATCCCTGCCATGGATTCAAAATACTCTGCATTGAGTATGCTCCATTCATAGCTCCTAGTGAAGGAATGGTACATTGTATTGGGTTCTATTGACCAAAGGTGGGGTTGCACCCAGACGAGAAATAATCCGAAGAGAAATCCTTTTTCCCAAATATACCAAACAAAAAGAATGGAATAGATCCCACCGACATTGTATAATATGAAGATCCTAAAATGCCTCCACCAAACAAGCTATAATTAGCATTCGGCCTGATTGGTTGTTGAAAAGCACCGCGGAGTGAAGGGGATAGAGGAGGTATATGAACCCCATCGTAAGGGATAGTATTAAAATGGATAGTAGTGCCCGTGGTTGACCCTTACAAGGGATTGTTTGAGGTCCCTACCCCTAGATCCATGGTTTGTAAGGTAGAGTAAGTAAGAACCGAGTTTGTATCAAAGCCAGGCATCCCATATGAGAAGGGAGCTCCCGTCTCTTTCTAAGTAAACAAAGCAGTGGTCAAAGTTGTTAAAGGTATTGGACCACTTCCTGAAGTTGTGGGAGTTGGGACAACTATGGTCCTAACTATTGAAGGTGGGGGAAGAGGTTGGATGCCTCCTCAAGTAGTCATCGTAATAGGAGTACGGGGACTCATGGATGAAGTAGCAGTATTCGATTCCATTTTCACTTGTAGAACTAGTTGGCACTCAGAAGATGTCACCTCAGGAGGGACAATCTGAATCAAGACCATTTTCGACAAGTCAATAATCTGAGGATTGGCTAACCTGAAACCTTTAGTTTCAAGGTCTGAAATGGTGGATTCCTCCGGATTCAAAAAGTATCCTCTTGGAGCAGGATCAAGCACAGTTTCTTGCATCTCGATCACTTCAAATGACCCTTCTTGATCAAGTCTTCACCTCAATGTTGGAGGAGGTGGCTCCAAAGTAACTGATGACATGCCTTGAAGCCTTCGTGACTGACAAATCTCTTGATCTTCTATTTTTTGAAATGATCAAATGACATAGTAAGGCTTGACTAGCATGGAACACAACACACACACTAAAAATTTTCCTAAATATAAATAAATTATTTGATTAACTAGTGGGAAGGATGGTTATGTCAATCGACACTAGAGAAACTAAACGGTGCAAGTGAAACTCGAACACATAAGAACCTTCTTGTTATACTATGTGAAACATGATCCAACTTCCACCCTAGGTACCACAGTACACCCCCATAGTCACCTATGTAAGTCCTTAAAGTATGGGAAACTAGGTTTCCATCTCACATTCATTCACCAAGCGGGTATAGTCGATAGTCGGGAAGATTGTAATGAGTAGGATAACAAGTATGAATCCCTTCAAAAGTATCGAAATAAATTGGTCCAGAAGACAACTGAGGATATCGAATGGATTCGAGGTCCATGGAGATTCATAGGAAAATTCAATCACTAGTGTTATCGAGAAACACCCTCAATATACAATCCCCACTATGTTTAGCCCATCTTTGGAGGGGTTATCTCCTCTGCCTTTCCTCACGCGATATCTTTTTATCCCTTGTGTTAGAGGGGAGTCCCAACTAACTCTTATAATGTTGGACTTAACACACTCCTTATACCAGAGTCCAATGTTTTTTTTAAAGTGGCCTTGAAGAGTTTCCTCTTCACACCTAATTCAAGGCCCTAATACCCTAAACTAGTCGGTGAACCCTTCAAACAAAAATTCTAATAAATTTAGATTAAGTGTTAATTTTAAGGCTTGATTGATGCAAAGGGTGTGGTAGTGAAAATGATGGTGTTATGAAGAGAAAAAAAATGAATATAAATTTAAATCATTTGAAGCCAAAGATACTTCGAAATTAAAAGAAAATCTTATAGAAACGATTTGTAAAATTCAAATTTTCTAATCAATATTTCAAGATCTTTTAAATGAATAAATCCTAAAACTTGTTTTCATTTGACTAAACAAAACTACCTGTATTTTAGGAAATCAAAAAGATCTTTGAAATGAAGACACTTTTTCTTTTTCAAATAACAACCTTGACTACTTTACCAAACTAAATGCAAGAAAATAATTTTTTTATTTTTCAAACTGCTTTAACAAGAAAAAAAGAAATAAAAACCTTTTTTTTTCGTTTTCCAAAGCAAGAAACATGAACAAAGAGAGAACTTAAAACAAGATTGATAAAGAGCCTAAGACTATTGCGGATTGCAAAGATTCAACTAAGAAACCAAAAGGAGGATATAAAAATTGACAACTCACTCTAATACTTTTAGGGAAAACAAAATAAAACTAAGGAACGAGTTAATCGAAATTCTAACCCAAGATATGGCCAAAAAAAGAGACTTTGACTGGTTCAAGAAAGCCCTAATAAGTCTTAACTTCTATCAGGAAAGAGATAAACTCTCTCTTTGCTAAAATTCACTTTCAAGAAATAGATATGTAGGTTGTTTCATCAACAGCTTGCATATGTACATGTGTTGTCTATTGTGCAAAGCACATATGTACGTGGGCTGACCCAAAACAGGACGCGTACACCTCTGAGACTTTTCAAAAATAAAAATACAAGGAAGACTCATAGGGCAAGGAAAGTTGGTATGTGTTAGGGTCCTAACCCGCACATAGGTAGATCAATATATTCGGATGTAATAAAGGTCAATATTAATAAGGCCTTTCAATAAAATAGAATAAGGTGGATGTAATAAGACCTAATAGAAGCTTCTTCTTCTAGAAGGATCTTCCTCTAGATTCTTCTCTTGATAGACATATTTAGTATAAATAAGGGTCGAGGGTATGAAAACCCTAGCTTGGAGATTATTGTAACAGAGCATTGCTCGACTGGAGGTTGCCCCCTCGAGGAGGCCCGTGAACATTGCTTTTTGAATCAAAGTGATATTTTTGTTGCTATTATTATATCATTTATGTGTTATTGTGGAGATTATGTTGGTTATATTACTATTATTCAGCCATTTCTAGAATTTTATTTCTATTATGCATACTTTTTATATCTGGTATATTACAAGTAGTATCAGAGCACTTTCCTTGGCAGGAATTGTGGGATTTTTTTTTTCAGCGTAGAGACATATTATGGCATCTTTAAGCCACAAAGATCTGTTGTTACGCGCATAAACCCACAGTTGAGGGATTCATACATGCAGGAAATACAAGTGGTTCTTAAGCGCACATCTGTTGGCCACCCTTGTAACCCGTGTTGGTACCCCTTTGAGCGGTATCACATCAGAAAACATCTATGTATGGATCGGCCTAGATTTCCTAAAGCCTTCTTTAGATAAACTGATCAATCGCCTGATTGCTATAGTTCCATCAAAAACAACACTTGGGAAGATACTCTCTAGTACCTGGGTAGTCAGGTAGTACAGCTAAGGGTACGGTCTATCCTCCTTAGTTAGTGTCCTGAGATATTGGGTCAAGTACTGTTGTTGGACCCTGCACGTATATTAGAGAGCTATAGCATATGGCAAACCTTTGTCTGTAAAACCCTCGAATACCTAACCCTTGGGGTATAGAAACATAAACAAATTAAAACAAACAAGATCTATTGTCATGCAACTATGTTTGACTTGCCAAGTAAACACACATTTCTTTCTAGTTAAGCATTTGGGGATTTCATCGCTGCAGTATTCTTCAGACTGGAGTATAACTTCGCAGGTGTAAATAAAAAAATAAAAATAAAAAAGTCTGGAAATTTTTTCACCATTATTTGAGACCTATTCCATTGGATTCATCTCTTTTCACATATCAAATTCATCCATATCAATTTTTTACAAAATGTTTGACCCCACCTACCCCTTTTTAGTTCACCCATCCTCATGGCCCATACCCATAGCCAAGACCTGGAAGCTCACTTCAACACCTTTCAATCTGGTTTCCTTGAGACCCAAAATGAAGTGAAACAACTCAGTGCTACTGTTGCCTCCATTGATACATCCATTAATACAACCATAAATACAACCATGTAGTCCTCAATGGAGGAAGTCAAACAAGAATTGACCACCTAGCTTGAATCTATCTTTGCATCACTCTGCACCAAACTGATGATCCCTACAGATGACCCTTTCTCTGATGCACCTCCAAAGACTGAAGGTGAACATTCCTTCCATTCCCATACCTTTCATCCCCATCACTTTCAACATGACCTACGCCTTCCACGGGTGGATGTGACCAAATTTGATGGCTCGGGCCCCACTGGTTGGGTAACCCAAATGGAACATTATTTCTCTTTATACGACATTATAGATGACTTGACCAAACTCTGGTATGGTGTTATCCATCTAGATCAAGAACGTTGGCAATGGTGGCAATGGAGAAAAACTTCCCGTCAAGGGTATATTGCTTGGACCCAATTTGTGACTGAGCTTTATGAATGCTTTGACATGGACACCAACAATTTGGGCCATTTGACAAAGTTGAAACAATTAGGGACAGTAGAAGACTTCATAGCTGCCTTTGAGTGCCTAGATTTTCAAATAGAGGGCATGACTAATTCTTTCTTTCGAGATTGTTTTATGAGTGGCCTCAAGGATGAGATTCAGGCCCATGTCCTCATGGATCGACCCTCAAGTTGGGTGGAGGCTACTAAAAGAGCTAAAGAAGCACAACAGGTTGTATCCTCTCAAAATCGAAAACCCTCCTTTATCCCTCGCCCTAAACCCATAAATACCATTACTCCCTTCACCCCATTAAAGATCCAAAAATTGACCAGGGTTGAAATGGTTGAATGCCAACTTAAAGGCCTTTGTTATAATTGTGATGACAAATATTTCCCGGGCCACAAGTGTAAGAAACAAAAGATTTTTATGGCCATCTCTGAGGATATTTCAGAAGAGGATATTTAAACTCCCCTTGTGTCTGGGTCACCTGAAATCACTGACATAACCCCTCCCTCAGACCCTCCCGAAGTGGAATCGGTCATTTCCCTCAATTCTCTCTCTGGATTCTCCGCTCCCCAAACCCTCAAGTTAATCAGTTACATCAAGCATCAGAAGGTCATCATTATGGTTGATAGTGGAAGAACCCATAATTTTACTCATCATTGCATTACCCAAGAAACTCATTGCTACATCCATGCCGTCAACAATTTTCAAATCATGATTCCCAATGGTGGTTCCATGAAATGTGGAGGGTGCTGTGAAAATGTGTGTCTCCAAATTGGTGACTACAACCTAAAATCCCATATGTTTTCTATCGTCATGGGTGGTTGTGACATTGTGTTGGGTGCAGACTGGCTCAGAATGTTGGGTCCCATTCTCATGGATTTTAAGGCATTAACCATGCAATTCGAACCGAAAGGACACCAATATAAATTCCAAGGAATCACTACTGGTTCACCTGAGGTCATTAGTTCCCATCGCATGGAAAAATTGCTTAAAAAAGGTCATTCTGGTGTCATTGCCCAACTCCATGCCATACAAGAAATAGAGACACCCCCGGTGCCACAAGACCTCCAAGCCCTCCTTTCTAAACATCAAGTGGTATTTTCCACTACCCAAGGACTCCATCCTTCCCGCAGTGTTCATGATCATTCCATTCCCCTTGTACCTAGAATCCTTCCTCCCAATATCCATCTGTATCGCCACCCCTTTTCACAAAAAAATGAAATTGAGAAAATGGTCCAGGAACTCCTTAATACAAGTGTTATCTGCCCTATTACGAGGCCTTACTCTTCTTCTGTAGTCATCATCCTGAAGAAAGAAGTTTCCTGGAGAATGTGTCCTAACTTTCGTGCCCTCAACAAATTGACCATTAAAGAAAATTTCCCATTCTTGTGATTGATGACCTCTTGGATGAATTGAGTGGCACCCAATTCTTTACTAAACTTGATCATTGCTAGGGATATCACCAGATACGTATGAAATAGGCAAACATTCCCATGGCAACCTTTCGAACTCATGAGGGCCACTATGAGTTTTTGATCATGCCCTTTGGCTTGTGTAATTCCCCCTCCACCTTCCAAAGCCTCATGAATCATGTCTTCCATCCCTTTCTTTGTCATTTTGTCTTAGTTTTCTTTGATGATATCCTCATCTATAGCAGAACCTGGATAGACCATCTTACTCATGTTGATCGAGTTCTCCATCAACTCTCTCATCACCAACTTTTCCTAAAACAATCTAAATGTGATTTTGGTGCCTCAGAAGTAGAATACTTAGGTCATCTAGTTGGAAAGGATGGCATCAAGGTGGATCCGAAAAAGATTGAAGTTATGCAAGACTAGCCGCACCCAAAGACTCTCAAAATCTTGTGTGGGTTTTTGGTCTTAACAGGGTATTATCGCAGGTTTGTTAAGAATTATGGGAAGATTGCAGCACCTCTCACTACTCTCCTAAAAAAGAACTCTTTAACTTGGACTCCAACCACTACTCAAGCATTTCAAACCTTGAAGATGACCATGTGCACCACTCCGGTTATGGCCCTTCCTAAATTCACAAATACCTTTGTGTTGGAATGTGATGCCTCAGGAAAAGAAATTGATGTTGTCCTTATGCAAGAGGGTCGACCTTTGGCCTTCACCAACAAGAAACTATCTGAAAGGAATCTAGGAAAACCCATTTATGAAAAGGAAATGTTGGCTATTCTGCATGTCATTGATTTCTGGCACCCTTATTTCTTGGGGCAATGTTTCCAAATTAAGACAGACCATCAAAGCCTCAAGTACTTTATGGAACAATGCATTTCCTCCTCAGAGCAACACAAATGGGTGACTAAGCTCTTTGGATATGATTATGAGATCATTTACAAGAAGGGAAAAGACAATGTTGTGGCGGATGCACTGTCCCAAAAATATGAAGAAGAAGGATCCCTTTCTTCTCTTTCCTTCATTGTACCAGATTGGCTCCAAGATGTGCACCAGGAATGGCTACAAGATCCCAAAAGTTTGCATCTGATCCAGCAATTACAAACCAATGCCACATCTCCCCCAGGTTACTCTTGGCTCTAGGATGAGCTTCAATACAAATGCCATTTGTATTTAAGAAAATAATCAAAGCTTAAATCCACGGTACTTTCTGAGCTTCATGCTACACCCACAGAGGGGAAATCTGGGTTCACCAAAACGTATGATAGGGTCAAATGTTATTTTTTCTAGGATGGTATGAGACAGGACATACGTAATTTTATCACTGAATGTGAGGTGTGTCAACACAACAAGGGATAAACAGTCAAATCTCCAGGCACACTACAACCGCTTCCGATTCCACCTGCTATTTGTAAGGATATCTCTATGGACTTTATTACCGTCTTACCCAAATTGGGAAATAAATCAATCATAATGGTGGTTGTGGATTGTCTTTCCATGTATGCTCATTTATGCACTCTTCAACACCCATTTACTGCATCCACGGTGGCTCAAATTTTCATGGACCAAGTCTTCAAGCTTCATGGCATGTCGCACTCTATTGTTTTTTATCATGACCCAAATTTCATAACAAATTTTTGGCAAGAATTGTTTAAGCTACAGGGCAAACAATTGCATCTCATCATAGCTTATCATCCCCAGACTGATGGTCAAAAGGAAGTTGTCAACAAGTGTTTGGAAACATATCTGAGGTGTTTTTCCTCTAAAAAGAAAAATCAATGGGTTCAATGGTTACCCCTAGCTGAATGGTGGTACAACACTTCCTACCATACATCTACATGCATGACTTCTTTTGAAGAAGTATATGGATAGAAGCCACCTTCAGTTCTCTCATACTTACTGGGTACCTCAAAGGTCTAGGTGGTTGAACAAACACTTACAGTTCGAGAGGATATTCTTCGTACCCTTAAAGAAAACTTGGTCATGGAAAAAAATCACATCAAGCAACAAGCAAATCAAGGTCACTCTGAACGTCAATTTGCAGAAGGGGATTGGGTGTTTCTTTGACTACAACCATACAAGAAAACTTCCCTTAAGGATGAGAATTGTCAAAAGCTAGCCCCCAAATGTTATGGTCCTTATATAGTTCTCAAGTGTGTGGGACAAGTCACCTATCAGTTAGCTCTGCCCAATCAGTCAAAGCTACATCCTGTTTTTCATGTTTCATGCTTAAAGAAGGTGATTGGAACTAGGTGCCAAATTCAAACCAACCTTCTCGAGTTAGCTGAAGAAGGATCCATTTGACTATAGCCAAAATCAGTTTTGGACCAGCGTGAGCATCGCCTGCGTCAAAGAACCATCAAGGAAGTGCTAGTCCAGTGGAAAGATACAACTCCAACAGATGCCACTTGGGAACCAACTACCATTCTGCAGCAGTTTCCACATCTAAAGCCTTGAGGAAAAAGTTGTTTTTAAGGGGGCAGACATGTTAGGGTCCTAACCCGCACATAGGTAGATCAATATAGGACAAAGATCCTAGAAGACACCAAAATCCTCGCCAAAGAGAATCACCTCTTCAAACTTCGTATTAGAGAAGCCATTGAAATCCGTAAACATCATAGATCAATATATTCAGATGTAATAGAGGTCAATATTAATAAGGCCCTTCAATGAAATAGAATAAGGCAGATGTAAGAAGAACTAATAGAATCTTCCGCTTCTAGAAGGATCTTCCTCTAGATGCTTCTCTTGATAGACATATTTAGTATAAATAAGGGTCGAGGGTATGAAACCCCTAGCTTGGAGATTATTGTAACAAAGCACTACTTGACTAGAGGTTTCCCTCTCAAAGAGGACTATGAACATTTCTTTCTAAATCAAAGTGTTATTTCTGTTGTTATTCTTATATCATTTCTGTGTTATTGTGGAGATTATGCTGTTTATATTACTGTTATTCTGTCATTTCTAGAAATTTATTTCTGTTCTGCATACTTTTATATCTGGCATATTACAGTATGCACCTTGCAAGTGACCAAAAACCCTTAAAAGACTCAGTAAACTTGACTGAAACTCAAAAGGAAAACAAAAAAACAATCAACAACCCAAAAACCTCCCTGAAAACCCTAGAGACACTCCCTAGTATGGTCGCCAATTCTGCTAGCGAGAAAATACCCTTATAACTATACCAGGGTTTAGGATATAGACATAACAAATGACCACCTAAAAGTCAATAAATTTTCTACACTACCCCAAACATACCAAAATAAATGAACAAAAAGTAATAGAAGAGAAGATCAGTAACTGTACCTTTTATCCAATGTCTGGTGATGATCTCCTCAAGCTCTGTAGCTCCAAATATGCAAGTCTCCTCCAAAAGTTGATTTGCATCCAAGGCTAGGAAAAAAAGGCTACAAACATGCTATTTCTATTCATAAATCAGGGTTAGATATCAAATTTTATGTATAAATCAAAGAAAAGACATAAAACATGATCATTTGGGACATGGAAAATAGATTATTTTATTCATTAAAAAAATATTGAAACATACAATCCTTGTCAGCCATCATTCCGCAAACCTGGTCTAGGATCCTCTTTATAGTTCTCCAAGTGCACCTTCAATAAGCCTCTTCTCACAATGTACTAATCACCTCAAGGAAAGGGAATGGATTGAATGGATGAAAAGGGGCTGAAGATGGAATGCTAAGGAATTAACTCACAAAAGGTTGCAAATGCTTAGGAAAGGAAGGGAAGTAAAATTGGGAAGAGTTTCACCGTTCTAATGCTTGGTTTTAAAATGACACCCCAATACCTCCTTTTATATGACAAAAGGATGGTTATTCGGTTTCGGATGAGCTATAGTAGGTGAATTGGTTGGGGAACCTCCAATAGCCTGTAAATTCCATCGAATTCCTTACAACTTTTTAATTTTTGCAAATTTTGGATGTATACATGGGTTTTTTTTATTGTGTAACAAGAATATTTACATGGGATTTCTAGCATGCATCAAGCATATGTACACGAGAAATAGTGGTGTAGGGCAGATACATGCTCTAATTTTTTTTTTTAAGTAGAGCTCCTCAACAGTGATTTGGAAAATTATGTAAGAAATAAGGCCAATTCCATGTATGAATGAGTAGGTAATTTTAGGGCTATATCATCCACAACAATTTAATTATAGGAATTAGAGCATAAATCACCATTTCAAACTATTAATAAACCATAAAAATCATAACTATATGTTCATTACCTTATGTACACAAGGAAGTGACTAAGAGAGTGTAAAGGTAAGTATAATGAGTATATTAATGCAAATGCAAGGAAAAATGTTCTATAGAGGAGGAAAAATAAGGTAGCTATAGGTGACAAAAAGGAGGCCCAACAGTGTGCATAATAGTACCAAAGTTGTGATCTTGGGTTTTGGTGATTTTAATAGTGTGATTGTGAACTTGTTAGAACTTCCCTTATTACACTTGCTGATGAGATGAAATTTTTTAATGTTAGTTAGTTTCATAAGCAGGTAATTATGTGTACATTTTTCAAAATTTTCATTAAAAATTATTACATATGAAAGAATCAACCATAATAAACACATATGAGTAGTGTAGCAGTAAAAAATAAACTTAACAATGAAAATAAATGCAATGGAAAGTAAAAGAATCACATCACAAAAATGCACAATAGACACCATATGTTACCCTAGGAAAACCCTCTCAAACTAGAGGGTAAAAACCCAACAACCTTTCACAATGAATATTACACCTTTGACATTGGTGAAACTAGTAAAGATTCCACATCTACTCTAGTGTTGTACACCTTTTTCTTGGAAAAATTGGGATCAATCAAATAAATTGTCTCATCAATTGTCAATAATGCTTCTTAAATGTTTGTTTACACCACAAATTTTATTTTAGGACTTCCTTTCTTTAATGGTGGTGGAGCTAGCTCAAAAATACTTTGTTGCATCATTGGGGGTATGGTTGAATCGAGTGGGAAAACTTTCAGAATCCCAACCTAATCACCCAGATTCTAAATATATTTTGTAATTTGTTTGCATGCATATTATATCTCCCCTTCTATGGTGAGAAACTAAAAAATAGGTATGTCCCCAACTATCTTGAATGTATTTATTTGTACAACTATGCTAATTTTTCTACAAGTTAATCCCTTTCTAAATCCTGGGCGTAGAATATCTCAATTGGATGTAATCTCCCTGGTACTTTCATAAGTAGGGAACAATAAAATAAGCTTGGAAATTTTCATCTTCCAAATTATTTTTGAAATGCCCCTCCATCATAGAGTTTTGTTTTTGGAAATCCCTAACACTCCAAGGACAAGGTTTTGTGGTTTAGGTTTGTACTTTGTCTTACTACTAGCTCCATTCTTTGATCTATGAGATGTAAGGTAACATTTGAATGTTCTAGAAAAATGTTTGGAATATTGACTAGCTTCATTTATTACCTTACTTAGAAAATTGATATTCATGGAAACTCACTTTTTCTTAGGAGTAATTTGTATTAACATGTATAGGTGACCCAAACCTATTAACATATAGATGCATGGGCACCAAAGTGAAAATCAGGTTCCCTAAGGAACCCATGGAAGGAAGCCTCTACCACTAAATCATGACACTTGTAGAGTATCACAGAGGGTTTTGTACCACAACAAAGTGGGGTCTACGCTATGGAAAAGTGAAAATCGGTAATAAAATGTAGAATGAAAGGTGAAATATCCCTACCCTACATGCAAGTGAAAAACATTCACTTTTTTCACATGATGAAATAAGTAATTGCCACCTTCAAAAAAGATCAAATCTAATCTCTTGACATATTATGATGACCCAAAAAATAATCTAGGGGAAGTTTTCAATCCACCAAAATAACATTAGAGTAGGGTCTAGGGTAAAAAAAATGGCCAAAAACTCTATAAATATGGGTCAAAGGCTCATTTTAACAATTTCATTTTGAAAATTGACCAAAATTACCAAAAACCCTCTTTCTATCTTTGCTAAATTAAGGAGTTATGGTGGACATAATCAATTCCTTCTTGGACCAAGTAAGTAATATTTCCCTTGAATTTCATTTTCATTCATTTTTAAGTTGTTCTCTCATGAATTTGGGGATACATACCCTAAAAATAAGTCGATTGTGCATGTATGCATGTTGAAAACTGACAGGTCATGTATATACACAATTGTCGTCAAATAGGCTCACGTACATGTCAAACTGAGATAAAAAATGAAGGTACTAATCCAAAAACTCTTTGTGTTTTGCAATGCATGATGTATGTGCAATGGTGGGAAAGAGAACATGAATAATTGGATAATTTGGTTGAGTAAGATGTTGAGGCAATAGAGGCATTGAGACACTGCGACATGTGGAAATGTTTCCAATTCCCTTACATGAGAGCTTAGCCGAGGCTACTGAACCATGTCATATATTATTGGCACCCAAATGCAGATGCTTTTATGGTGGAGGGGAAATCCCTCTCACCAACCACAGAGGATATCTATTTCCTCATGGGCTTCTCTAGGAGAGGAGACACAATGAACTTTCAGACTTATCCTCAGGGTCATATACAATATCATATTACATCACTATGTACTGTGAGTATGGGACTCACAAAGTAGGGTCCCAAGTACCCATCCAGAAGATAGAAAGTCTGCGCTTCATAGAAGTTTTATATATGATTGGGTAGATTACTAGATCCATGACATTAAATCAGGCCTCGAGAGGTCAAATTCATTGTGGTATTTAGTGTCTTCAATCTAATATATATGATTGGAGAACCACCATGCTTAATTACATGAAGGCCTAGTTAACTAATTGCAAGCTTATAAAGAAATTTGGATTCAACACTGTATTATTTGAGAGAGTACCATGTTTGAGCCTGATCGAGAGTGTTTGGGGATATATTGCATCATTCCCAACAATATGTAGGTGGAAAACACTACTACTCCAACAAGGGGAAGGATGGGTACAAGAGGAATATGACAACAAATTCTTCACATGGTGTAATTTCCATATTTTGGCATGGAAGACTATTCGTATACAGGCATCAGTTTCCTTAGAGACCTAGAAATGTACATTCCCCCATGTACACCAACAAACAAAATAAATTTAACATCATGCGAAGGATGTGGGAAGTCAAATGTACCCATGAGTGATGAAAATATCCCAATGCCTAAGTTGAGGATATTTTGCAGTGCATTATCAATCAATGGGACTACGAAACTAGTTGATGAAGCATTAGGGAGAGAGAAGGATAATTGGTTGACAATGACTAATATCCCATCAAGGGGAAAACATATTACTCAGAAAACCAAAGAAACCACTTCCGTCACAGCATAACTCCAACTCCTTCCACAAAATAGGTTGTAGTCGAGAGGTGCATCAACTACCTCAACCTCAACACACACAATTGTTTAGTCTAATGTCATTGTGAAAGAGGGTATTAGGCCATGTAGTTAAAACAACTAGATACCGAATGTAGTTAATATATCCATTGATGGAGACAACTCGGGTTGGCCTATATTATTCCAACATTATAACAATATCACACAAGTTGACACACCCTTGTCTACTACAATGCATAAAATATTTTTCATGAGTGATTTCATGGAATATCCCACTACTATATGAAAAGCCACATGATAAGGAAGATAGGGTTTAAGATTCATAGTATCAAAAAATATGAAACCTAAGTTGGATGGTTCATAAGAACCTAAAGATGAAAATAATTCCTTTCACTATGCAGGGAAACTTTGAAGGACCTCTAATGAAAACATCACACACAAGATCTACACCATATCTTCTACCACCGAGTAGTTCTGGGTGGCATGAGTATTCAGATTATGTGAGGTCTTATTAAACACACCTTTAGGGATGCAGTGAATCGAGCATACAATCATTTTCTCAATATGGATGTGGGCCGATGGGTCAGTAACTTGTTTACATTTGTCAGAGGACATCTAATTTCATCATATAAATGTTGGTAGAACCAGAATTAGGGTCATACATGGAGGCACCCTGATTTCCCCTAGGCATGTTCATGGATGAGGATTTTTGTGTCATATTATGCCCTTGTTGGAAAGGGTTATTTAATATAGCAGGTTGTTACTACGACAACAAGTTTTATGCATCCTCAATCTGAGGGAATTGGTCAGTAAAGCGATATTCCTTACAAATCTTATAAGGGAACTACATCTTCTACTTTTCATTTTTTCCCCCACCAACACTACTATCATTATTTTTATTATTTCATCCATGGCCCCTTTTAACCTTCTCTTTTTTCTTCCCCTCAGGTTGTTGGTTATCCTTAGGGTTCATCATCTACACAGAATGTACATCAGACAATTGGGCGGTGGAGGCAACCAAACTAGAAGTATGGTTGGTCATAGACGGATGTAATGATAGCTGTTGAATTTGGGATGAAACTAAATATGTGGTCTTGTTTTGTGCCGATCCAACGATAAATTCAGTGTGAGGCTTGGAATTTGGTTTGGTCAAGGTAAAGTTTTATCTTGGTGCATCAGGAATAATCTCATACAACATGTCAGATTGTGAATAAATCAACTCTATTTGTTGAGCTCTCATGATAGCCTCCTCTTCACAAGAAACCCCCAAAGTCACGAATTCCTTTAGGGCACCAAAGACTTTAGGAACCACTTAAGAAAAAAGGTAGGAGGGACCTTGAACTTAATAAATCTCTTATGATGATTCCATTCTCATATATGATCTGAGATATGGATGGCCTTAGTCTGTTCGAAAATGGACAAGAAAACAATGCCAACATTGAATCTCATTGGTAACTAAAAATGATTCAAATAAACCATCGCCATATTGTTAAAGTAAGAGTACCTTAAACCTTGGAGCTTAATATACCATTTCACAACACCCCTTATGAGAGTGCGTTGAAATAATCACAACTTGATGGAATTGTCATTCAATGAATTAGAGGATCACCATAGATGGAACGTTGTGACATGATCACTTGGATCCTCTCTAGGATTACATTCAAATTTTGGGATATCCGATGGAAACTTAGTCAGCACAGGGGGCCTTGAACTCAAATCGTGAAAATAGGATCATTTAACAACCTTGAAAAATATGGAAAATGAAGAGTTTCCAGAAATGGTAACCTGGGTACCTGGATATTGACTGGCATTAGGTTTCCAAGAGGAGTTTGCATGGTAAATAGGGTTTTGGTGAAATCCAGGGATTCATTTTCCATATTACAAGAAATACATGTTAGTATGCATCATGAATGGGTTTGAATAATTAAGATTGGGAAGCATGCCATGTGAGGAACTCCCACACTGCATGGAATTCCATTGGTTTTGGTTAAGGTTTCTCCCAGCTGAACCCCCATGCACAAGAAATGATCCTTGAGTGGGGGTCGACTGAGAGTGGGAAGGGTTACCCATAATCAAAATACCTTTCTAATAATTATGACCATGCCTGAGATTCTTAGGACTCTAGAAGGATTGACCTCCTTCCATAGCCCTTTGCAAAGGAATTGTACATTGTAGGAGGTTGGGTTGATTAAAGAAAGGGTTTCCCCCTAAATAAAATGATGACAAGGAGAAATAAATATTCATTAAAGTTACAAACATGCAAAAGGATGTAGAAAAGACTGGGGTATGAAGGGGGATTGACCCCCGACTCCATCCACTGAGGCTAGACCCATCTATGGCTCCTATTTTATTGGAAAAATATTTTCGAGCAATGGGTATGAAGGGGAAATAAGTCCCCCACCTAGAGGAAAAGTATGGATGGGAGAAAAGTGTCTCCCACCAAGTCCTTGAAGAGGAGTTATATAACTCCCCACACCCAAGCTATTACTCTGCATAGAGGATTGGGTGAAAGTGAGCCTAGTGTCAAAATTCATCATTTTGTAAAAGAATGGGCCTATGAATGGCTATTGTGTAATTGTAGGATGAACAATGGTCATAGTCATAGTGGGGGATACACCACTAGCATAGTAATTAACCGTATGATTTGAATAATTATGTGAATGGGAAGGTGGGACAGGAGGAGTAGCGATCCCTCCAACCATAGCCAAAGTGAGGAGTATGAGAACTCCTTGTAGAAGTACAATCATTTCCCTCCATAGAGAGTCACCTAATGAGATGAATACCAGGATTATCTACTTTAGGAGGGATTACCTGAACCAGAACTGATGTTTAGAGGTAAATTATCAGAGGGTTCTAGTGCCTAATGAAGCCTTTAGCTTTGAGGTTTAAAATGCAAGTTACCTCCGGTGCATAAGTGATATGTCCTCTCAAAAAAATCTTAGGAACAATTTCTTATGGCCCGATGGTCTCAAAAGAATATTCATTATCTAGCCTTCACCTAAAAGGAGGCAGGTGTGGCTCCAAAGTTTCTGGTGGGAGGCCTTGAAGCCTACATGAATGAGAGAGTTGTTGATAGTCCATAGTGTGAAGTGATCAACTGAAACTTTAAGGAAAATATATGGGGAAGCATAGAGAACATGCTAAAATATACCTAAAGATAAAGCATTTAGATGAGATAAAGGTCCTTCCGAAGATGGGATGTCAAGCTGTCAATGAAGGTATGAAGAGAAGTTACGATAACCAACACGAGAGAAACTTACCGATACAAGTGAACTAAAGAATGGAATTCCCTCTAGGTATACTCTATGAAGTGTGGTCCATACATCTGCCCTAAGTATCGCAGTCTACCCCCTGTAGTCACCTATATACATACCTATAAAATGGAAACTAGGTTTTCAGCTCGCAACAAGTCATCGGGAGGGTACAGTTGACAGTCAAGATGATCGTATGAGAAGAATATATATGTCTGAATTCTTTCAAGGGTAATGGAATAAAATGGTCTGGAAGAAACCATAGAACCTTGAATGGGTTCGATATTGACAGAGTTTTGTAGGAAAATGGAGTCAGCAGAATCCGAAGAGTGACCCTCAAATACAATCCCCACTATGCTTGATTCGGCTTTGGAGGGGATATCTCATCTACCTTTCCTTACACAACCTTGTGTTTATCCCTTGTGTTAGAGGAAGATCTTGACTAACTTCTACAACACTAGACTTATACACTCCCTATTCCAAACTCTAAATTTTTTTCAAGTGGCCTTAGAGAATTAACTCTCCAATCCTATTCCAAGGCCTTACAAGCCTATACTAGTGGGTGAACCCTACAAACCAAACATAATCTACTTGTTTTTAATTAGAGCATTAATTTAGAGCGTGATTACTCAGTGGTATGGTGATGAAACTTATGATGTTATTTTAGAGATGAAAAAAGGAGAAAGATAGAGATTTTAGAATATTATGCTTTGATGGAAATGAAAGAAAATTACGTCCTACAAATGAAAATTGGTTATTTTCAATTATAATGAAAAAATTTAGGCATAAATCAAGATCCTATTCTCAACCTATCCTAGAATACTTTTTCATTATAGATGAAATTCAACTATTATAGATTTTAGTTAAGGAAGAAACAAGAAACTTTGGGTAAATACGACCTTTTTCTTTTTTCACACACAACCTAAGCTATAACAACAAGACAATCATGAAATTCACATGAAGATGCAACTACAAATATTTTTCTTTTCTTTGAGAAATGAAAACATGGAAGAAAGAGCTTGATTTCAACTACAATTTTTTTATTTTCTGTTTGAGCTTTTGAAAAGAAAATAAAAAGAGGAAAAGCAAGAAACTTTTTATTTTTCTTTTTTCAAAGCATACAAAGAAAGAACAAAAACAAATTAAAGGTGGACTCAGGTCCTAAAGGACTTCCAAGAGGAAGGGATTCACCATAATCCAAAAACGAACCTAAATATTAGAAACAACCTTCATACGTTGGTAAACATAAAAGGAAAAGAATACAAGACCCGAGAGAAATTCTTTCCATTCTATAAGTAACTTGAGACTGAAACTCTATTAACAGGAAGACAATAAAGACCCCTGATGCTCAGGAAGAGTTGAGATCCCAAAGGTTTCTTGGAAAAAGGGAAGAATTTCTAAGAAACTCCAAAATCCTACAGAAACATGAGTTGTACTCAATCAGCCTATGTATGTACATGTTTTGACTGAATAATAGGTCATATATAGGTTTGAAGATTCCCCCCCCAAAAAAAAAAATATGTGCAACTTAAACCAAGAAATATGGTGAACACCCTACAGGTGACCAGAGACTTAAATAAACCCAAAAATCACATAAATCCAGAAATCAAACTCAAGCAAGATCTCCTAAAAGACCCTAAGGAGACTCCCAAGTGGAGTTTCCAATTCTTCTTTGGGGAAAATCCCCCTTAGTAAGGGCCTAATACTAAAGAAAAGCGTTAACTCCTTAAAAGACAGATCTATCCTAATGACCCCAATCACATAGGACTATGAATGTTTTTTCAAATATAAATAAAGGAGGAAATAAGATGTGTACCTTGAATCCTAATGTCTGTAGAAGAATCCTCTTTAGATGTTGTCCACTTCAAATTGCAGGCCTCCTCCCAATGCTAACCTGAGACAAGAGAAAAAGAATATACAACAACAAATAGAAAAAAATAGAAACAACAGGTACATAATCTATAATTCAACTAGAAACAAAGCAAGTTAAACAAGATCATCAAACACATAAATTGGGACCACAGAAAGAACACTTTAATTGATAGTGAATGTAACAATTACAACCAGAATATTTGGCATAGGCACAACCTCGGGAACCTCATCTGGGTCTCCTCCATTAGAACTCCAAGTGCATTGATATCTCACTCATATGATGTCCTCACAACCAAAATTCAAGGAAATGACCTTAATGGATTTTATGGAAGAATGGATGGCTGAGATAGATGAGGATGGATACTTAGAACTTTGATGCAAAACTCATAGGAAGAGGTTGAAAGTGACCATATTTTCCTTTCCTTCTCCTCAAAATGGTTTTTGAATGGACATCCCTAAGATTTATTTTAAATGTGATTTCGATGGTTATTTGGTTGAGGGACAACCTACATGAGGTGAAAATAGTTAGGAAACCTTTTAAAACTAGTAAACCCCACCGGAGATCGTGGGTTTTTATTTTTTATTTTTTCATATTTGAAAGTAAACACATTTTGTTTATATTTTAGCTCATGTATGTACACAGACGAAGATCAGTGCAGGTCGCGTATACATTAAAAAAAATATTTTTTTTGGAAAGAAACTGACAAAAAAGTGACATTTAAGTGCATGGATGTATGGGACAAGGATATAAATACATAAAGGTGACTTTTAGAGCTATAAAATTGTGAAGTCAACTAATCAACTTTTAAAATGGAGGACATAAAGGCTTTGCCAAAATAAAATAGATTTCAAAATTTAACAAAGGCAATTTTAATACCTCCTTCTCCAATCCCAGGAACCAATCATCAGAGGACACACAACAAGGTGGTTTTTATTTCGGAACCACTTAAGAGAAATAACCTGTGTGCAAGTATCACTGCCAAAATGAGAAGAGAGTCGTTTATGTGACCATGCCATGATCTTCTGGAGATTTGGACAAATTTAGATATTCACCCTTCTATTTATCCACTAAGCCAAATTTAGAAAGTTTTTAACTTTTTCTTTCCACCAAATAATAAAATTTCATCACTTAACTCTTTATCATAACCCATTATCATATTACAAAACTTTCATCCTCGGATTTATCCATTTTATTCCTTCAAAAAATTCCATTTAGTGAACATTTCATAATAAAGCAAAAAATTCATAACAACTAATTATATAGGCTAAGACACTGAATGCACCATCTAGATTCCGTGCATCCAATGCACCATATAGATTCAATGGAGTGTCACATTGAGAACCACCAGTACCCAACCTATAGAGAACCTTATATTCACTTGTTGCAATAAATGTCTTGAGCATTAAAGAAAAAGAAGAAAGGTTGTTAGGTCAATGATCACTAGAAATGTGGGTTAGAGTTTCCCCTTATCTATTCCATATCAACATTAACTATAAAATCTATCATAATTTTATTATATCACATAAATACAAGTCCAAGAGTACAAAATTAAAAACATAACTAAGGTGAGTGAGAAAAATAAAATGTAAGGAAGAGAAATGGTTATCATAGACAATAGAAATGACAAGAGGAAGAATAACTATTAGGTTTCCCTCCCACAACTTTTCAATTTAGATTCTTGAATTATTATTCTTCATATATATTTTAATAATTATCATGCTAATAGTGATGAGAAACCCAAATATTCCTAGGTCCCAAAGTCCTTCTAACAAGCATTGGTTGGGCAAGAAGTCAAAGGCCTATACAAAGTCTACAAGGGAACAATAAACCTTTAGGTCCATTTGTTGGTTTCTTTGATAATAGCTCTAAGAGTGAGGCTTTCATCAATGGTATGGTAGTCTCTATAGTATCCTTATTGACCTCTATCTCTAAACTTTCCTCTCTCCAATTGTTCAAAAATAAATGTATCAAGTACATTGGCATAAAACTTGGTCAAGATGTGTCCAATCAAAATAGTCCTATAGTTATTTCCAATTGGGTTTAGAAATATTTAATGATTTATAATTAGGATGCATGATAGGATTATTTCAATACAAAAGAAAACCCAACCAAACAGTCTGATTGAAAATATCTACAATAGGAAGAGAAAGCCAATCTAAACCATGCTCGATAAATTCATCTTGGTGTGTCTCCCTCAAAATCAACATCTTTTCTAGAGCTCAATTTCCAGATAGCTCTCCTAATGTCCATGGGGAAAAGGAGGTGGTGATTTTTAGGGGAGAAGACATGTATTGGGAACTAGCCTAAAATATCATAAAGGAGGTGGCATGAGACACAAGTTTGGGGAGTAACATTGTAAGGAAGGGATTTCTTAGGGAGTGCCAAAATGTCCTAGAAAAATATTCATTTCTAAAATATAAGAGAAGAAGACATATAGACTAGTTAACTCTCAAAATATCTTCAAGGAAAACATAATTATATATAGCACAAAATGGAGAGGGTTTGTACTTAAGCTTATGTAATAGAAATTACAATTGATAGTTAAATTGTATAACAATTTTTTTTATGATCTTTACTAATGTTTATTAGAATTGTTGAATGTTTTATACCATTGGAATGACATCTTAATTATACCTTATTTGAAATTTTATTATCGTATGTGCACTTTAATATGATGTAATATGATTATCATTTCATTTCATATGTTGTAATATTATATATATAATAAAGAAATTAATTATTGCATGAAATAAATAATAACTTTTCATTCTAAATGTTTTTTTTTACAGAATAAGGATCTTCCAGAAGATCCATATGATCCTCATCAAATAGATCCAGATCATGTTGGGTTTGATGTTTATATGGAAGATGATCGTCATGATGAAACTGATAAAAATGTCATCGAGGATGATGTCGATGTAGATGATGATGATGATGATGATGATGATGATGATGATCACGATGGTGATGGTTATGATGAGGTAGTTGTTGGTAGAAACCAGTGACATTCATGATCATATAGTTCTAGATTTTAACCTATTACAATATTTTACTGCAAACATATTTTTAATAAAATAAAAAAATATACAATGGAAAATGCATACATTACACAAAGAATTTTCCCCTGGAAACCCAAACCAGGAAAACCAACATATTCTATATTCATTCACATCATACATCCTTTATAATATAGTATACATATAGGAGCCAACGAAATCCAAAATCCTAATCCAATGAACTAGATTAATCAACAACCCTAATTCCTTAACTGGAAATAGAAAACCATCAACGAAAAACCATATTCCAAAAAACCTCCCATAAATGGAAACTAAAATCGAGGACCACTAAAAAATGGACACAAAAATCGAGGGAAAAAAATTCGAGGGTGCTTCCTGGAAACCCCCGTACAGGGAGGATCTGCCTCCTTAGTTATATTCATGAAACAAATATAACACATATCCAACAATAGACTGTATCATGGATCATTTTTTATATATTGCTATAATGTCTCTTTTCATGGTTACTATCATACGTATCATTTTCACAGCCTCCAGTACCATATTATTGACTTCTATCATTTTGACTTCTATCATTTGGGATGACGTATCATATTGACTTGTATCATTTTTTCTTACATAATTTATCATTTTTATTTATATCATTTGTACATGATGTATCATTTTGATTTATGTTGACTATTAGACATGAATCATTTTCACATGTTATTGATCTACTCACATATTTGACTTTCACCTATTTTTGTTATATATGATGATGATATTATCAGTGTCAAATCATCAATTTTTATATATTGAAAGTGGTTGATGATTTTTGGATTCATATTTATTACTTATGATGGTTTTGATTTACTAGAAATGATGGATATTGTCAAGTTCACTTAAATTATAGATATTTGACTCACATGTTTTAATTATAGATGATGATCATGTTATAATAATTATCTTGTTATTTTATATATATTGGATGTTGTAGATTCTATTTTGATGGATATTTAATAAGTATAATGATGTTATTAATTTGTATGGATGTTTGTTTCCCTAAAAATTATTTATAAATGTTATCCTATAAAATATTTCAAATGCATTTATATGACTTACTGTACAATCATATAAGTTATTTAAGAGACATGATATATTTAACTAATTAAATTGAAATAAAACATATTAAATTAATAAATGAAAGCAAAACAAGAAGAATTTTTGGAAGAAAAAAATGAAGCAGCAATGGAATCCAAATTGGAAGAAAAAATTGAAGCCACACCAAAAGAAAAACTAGAAGCCAAACCAGAAGGAAAATTGGAAGCAAAATTGGAAGCCAAACGGGAAGCAAAACTAGAAACAAAATTAGAAATAAAATTGGAATCCAAGGCAAAATGGAAGAAAAATTGGAAGCCATATCAGAAGAGAAACTGGATGTAAAACTGGAAGCCAAACTAGAAGCCAAATTGAAAGAAATCTTGGAAGGCATATTAGAAGAAAAAATGGAAGAAACACCTGGCGTTATTATTGGTGTCATTTCCGATGCCATTCCTAACACTAAACCTGGCACTATTCCTGGTGCTAATTCTGACGCTAAATTTGACACAATTATAAACAGTCTTGATTGTGCCCAGTTTTTCACCAGAAAAGGTGTCCATTTTGTGAACTAAAATACACTAAATTTTGGCCCTATTTTAGGGGCTAATTGCATGTTTTGTTGTAGTGATGATACAGTTAAATAATAAATAGACTCCAAACAATCCTTTCACAATGAGAATATACAAGGCTCATACCAATTCCTCTTCTATAAATTATCCCATGTTAGCACCTTGTATTTACTTGACCCAACCACATGAATATCCTATATTTCAGAGGACACTTAAAATTCCATATAGATTTTACCAACCACTTTGGATCCTTTTCTAAACCATCCTCACATAAAGATTTATATCCATGTTTAGGTGTATATAAACCACTTGCTATATTTTGGAACCATAATAGTTCATCCTTAGATTCCTTAATACAAACATGAATCCTCTCTAAGGAAGTAGTAAACCCATTCCAAATAATTGCATCCTCATGAGAAAAAACTATAAAATAAATTGATATCCATTCTTTCATCCAATGAGAAGAATCAACTACATAATTAAGAGTAAAAAAAATCTTTTTCATGTAATACGTTCACTAAGTTATATTGGAGTCGATGATTACTTTCACAACCAATCTGTTAGAGAACCTAACCTCTCTAACCCCTCACGTAGGTATAATAATATAATTCCATGTAGTAAAGGCCAATATTAATAAGGTCTAGCAATAAGGAAGAATAAGTCAAATGTAAGAAGACCTAATAGAATATTTCGCTTCTACACAGATCTTCCTCTAGATTGTTCTTTTGCATAGATAGATTTAGTATAAATAGGAGTAGAGGGTATGAGAAATCTTGTCTTGGATATTATTGTAATAGAGATATTATATGTTGGAGGTTTCCCCCTCAAAGAGGCAAGTGAACATTGCTATCATTAATCAAGGTGCTCTTTCTGGTGTTATTCTGGTATTATTCTGGTATTGTTATGGTTAATTCATTTTTGCTCTTCCATTTCTAGCTAAAATATTTTTGTTATGCATACTATTTTATATCTGGAATACTACAAGTGGTATCAACGTAGTTACAATAATATAATTCCATGTAATAAAGGCCAATATTAATAAGGTCTAGAAATAAGGAAGAATAAGTCAAATGTAAGAAGACCTTATAGAAGTTTTCGCTTCTAGAAGGATCTTCCTCTAGATTGTTCTTTTGGATAGATATATTTAATATAAATAGGAGTAGAGGGAATGATAAATCTTGTCTTGGATAATATTGTAATATAGCTCTGCTTTGTTGGAGGTTTCCCCCTTGAAGAGGGAAGTGAACATTTCTATCATTGATCAAGGTGCTCTTTCTGGTGTTATTCAGGTATTATTATGGTATTGTTCTAGTTATATCCTTGTTGTTCTACCATTTCTAGCTAAATTATTTATTTTCTTCATACTGTTTTATATCTGGATTACTACAAGTGGTATTAGAGCACTTTTCTTGGCATAAAATTGTGGGTTAATATTTTCCAGGGTAGATATGTATTCCAACGTCTTAAAGCTACAAAGATATGTTGTTACACACATAAACCTATGGTATGGGAGTCATACACATGGGAAATACAAGTGGGATTTAAGATCACATATGTTGGCCACCCTTGTAATCCCTGTTGGTACCCATTCGAGTCGTAGTGCATCAAGCAAAACCTATATACGGATCGACCTAGATATCCTAAATCCCTCCATAGATAAATACATCGACCACCTAATTGTTATAGTTCCACTGAGAACAACACTCGAGAAGATACTTTCTAGTACCTGGGTAGTCGGGTAGTACGACTAAGGGCATGGTCTATCCTCCTTAGGTGGTTCACTGATAGATTGGGCCAAGTAATTCTATTGGACCTCACATGTATATCATAGAGCTATAGAATAGGGAAAACCCTTGTCTATAGACACCCCGCATACCCTAACCCTAGGGATGAAAACAAAAATAGAACAGACAAGATCTATTTCTGCGCAATTGTGCCTCCTACAATTAGGTTGTGAAATTACTACACATTTCTTCTTGTAAATAATTTGGGCATTTCAACACTGTAATATTCTTCATATCGGAGTATAACTCTATAAGAGTAAAAAAAAACAAAAAAAAGAGTATAGTGGTCATGTTGGCACACTTATTTGGTACCTATACCATTGGGTTACTCTCTTCTCCCCGATTCTAGTGATACCTATCATTTTTAACACAATGTTTTCTTGTGGACCCAATGCTTCTCCGACACCCTAATTTGGCCCCTATCCCATTGGATCCCCCTTTTCACCCTGATCAAAGTGGTACCTATCATTTGAAACCCTTCTTATCTATGGTCCCACCCACCCCTCTAGACCCCTTTTGTTTCTTCTATATTATTTTCCATCTCATTTTTACAAATGGATACCACACGAGCCCAAGAAATCAATACCTTGATTTTTGACACCCACGAGAACTAAGAAGACAACAAGACTATCAATTCTGACCTTAGATCAATAAATTAATCTATTAAGATCCTCAAGGTACAATGTTCCCACATCAAAGACCTCAAAGAACACTTCATGGGTCATTCAAAAACAATTTCCTCTTCTAAACAACCATTTTATCAGGATGACCATGACTCTTCCCATTAACAAGGTCCTAATACTACCCAATTTTCTCGAGACCTATGCCATCCTAGAATTGAAGTGAACAAATTTGATGGATCAAATCCCATAGACTAGTTCACCCAAATGAAACATTATTTCTCTGTGCATCGCATTACTGATTATTTATTTAATCTTCGTTATGTTGTCCTACATGTCGATCCAGAATGATGGAAATGGTGGCAATGGATAAAAACGACACGCCAAGGGTATGTTACTTAGACATAGTTTGTCGCCGAAATTTATGACCTATTTGACTTGCACACCCACCATTTAGGCTGTTTTACCAAGTTAAAGTAGTCTGGGATAGTGGAAGACTTTATTTCTACATTCAAGCACTTGGATTTCAGAACATAGGGCATGTCAGATTCTTTCTTTAGGGAATTATTTATCAATGGCCTTAAAGATGAAATTTGTTCCCATGTTCTCATGGTGCACCCCTATAATTTATTGGAAGCTACTAAATGAGCCAAGGAAGAAAAAAAAATCGTATCCTCCCAAACCTGCAATCCCTCCTTTCCTCTTCACCCTAAACCCACCAATTATGCCCCTCCTGCAACTCCCCTAAAGATCGAGAAATTAACCAGGGTTGAAGTGGTTGAATGTCAACTCAAGGTTCTTTGTTATAATTGTGATGACAAATATTTTCCAGGGAACATGTGTAAGGAACATAATATTTTTATGGTTGTGACTGGGGATCTTTCTAAAGAAGATGTTGTTATTCCACCTGTGGAGGAATTAACACCACCATATAACCTCACCCCACCCTTTGATCCACCAGACGTTGACCTAGTGATTTCACTTAATTCCTTCACTGGCTTCTCCACTCCCCAGACAATCAAATTAATTGGTTACATAAAAAATAGGAAAGTCAACATCCTTGTGGACAGTGGTACAACCTATAATTTTATTCATCGCCGCATTTCCCAATGAGTTAATTGTTACATCTGTGTTTTCAATAATTTTCAAATCATGATTGCCAATGGCGGTTCCATGAAATGTGGGGGACGATGTGAAAATGTGTGACTCCACATTTTTCAGTATCACCTGAAATCCCATATGTTTTCTATAGACATGGGGGGTTGTGACATTTTTTTTGGTGTTGAATGGTTGCGCACTATAGGCCCCATTCTCATGGATTTTAAGGAATTAACCATGCAATTCCAATAGGAGGGACATCGATATAAGTTCCAAGGAATCACAACAGGATTCCCTAAGATCATCAGTTCTCATCGCATGGAAAATATCTTAAAAAAGGGTCATTTGGGAATTATATCCTAACTCCACTCCATTCATGCTATTGAGACACCTTCGTGAATCTCGACCTCCAATCTATCCTCTCCTTCCACCATGTTGTTTTTACCTCTCCCAAAGAACTTCCCACTTATTGTGGATTCCATGATCATTCCATCCCTCTCATCCCAAGCAACCTTACTCCCAATGTTCGGCCTTATCGTCATCCCTTTTCCCAAAACAATGAAATTGAGAAAATTGTTCATGAATTGTTAGAAGTTGGTGTTATCCGTCCTAGTACTAGCCATTATCTTTTCCATGTGGTCATAGTACTCAATAAAGAAGGTACTTGGTGCATGTGTCTTGATTTGTGAACCCTCAACAAACTTACAATAAAGGACTAATTCCCATTCCTTTCATTGATGACCTCTTGGATGAATTGAGTGGTACTCAGTACTTCACCAAATTGGATCTACATTCTGGCTACCACCAGATTTGTATGAAAGAAGAAGACATTCTCAAGACTACATTTATCACCCATGAGGATCATTATGAATTATTGGTAATTCCCTTTGGATTGTGTAATCCTCATTCCACTTTCCAAAGTCTTATGAATCATGTATTTTGTCCTTTTTCTCTGTCATTTTTTCTTAGTTTTATTTGATGATATTCTAATCTATAGTAAAACTTGTCCATCCCATCTCTCTCATGTGAATTAAGTTCTCCATATACTCTCTAAGCACCAAATTTTCCTCAAACAATATAAATGTACCTTCGATGCCTCATAAGTCGAATACCTGGGTCATATTGTTGGGAAGGATGGTGTCTGAGTGGATCCTAAAAAAAATAAATCTATGGAAGATTGGCCTTGCCCTAAAACTCTTAATATCTTACAGTGTTTTCTGGGTTTAACAAGATATTATAGGAAGTTTGTTTGGAATTATTGAAAGATTGTATCTCTTCTTACTTCTCTCCTTAAAAAGAATGATTTCACTTGGAATTTAGTTGTATATCATGCCTTCCAAGAATTAAAAGATGTTATGTGATCGACCCCTATCCTAGCCCTTCCATAATTCACAAAGACATTCATATTGGAATGTGATGCTTCCGGGAAATGAATTAGAGTCGTACTTATGCAAGATGGCAGGCCTTTGGCCTTCACTAGCAAAAACAATTTCTAGTCACATTTCGGCCAATCCATTTATGAAAAGGAAATGTTATCTATTTTACATGTTTTGGATCTCCAGTGTCCTTATTTATTGGGTCAAAGATTCCAAATAAAAAATGATCATCAGAGTCACAATTATTTCCTAGAACAATGAATTTCATCCCCAACGCAACAAAAATGGGTGACAAAGCTATCTGGCTATGATTATGAGATCATTTACAAGAAGGGAAAGGAACATGTAGTGGTCGATGCTCTTTCCCAGAAATATGAAGAATATGAGCCCCTTTTCTCCCTCTCCTTCATTGTACTAGATTAGCTCCAAGTTTTTCATCAGGAATGGTTGTAAGACCCCCAAATTTCTATCCTTCTCCACCAATTGCAACACAATTCTTCAATTTCTCCATGGTACTTTTGGCACAATGAAGATCTTCACTACAAAGTCTGTTTGTATTTATGAAAGCAATTCCAACTTAAATACATAATGCTATCTAAACTTCATGCCTCACCCACATCCAGACATTTAGGGTTTACCAAAACCTATGAATGGGTCAAATGTTTTTTTTTCTAGGAGGGTATCGGACCAGATGTCCACACCTTTGTGGTTGAATGTGAGGTAGGTCAATGCAAAATGGGAGAAACTATCAAATATTTGAGAACACTCCAACTGCTTTCGATTCCTCTACTATTTGGCGAGATATTTACATGTATTTCATTGTAGTCTTACCTAAATCGGAAAATAAGTCATTCATCATGGTGGTTGTATATCGTCTCTCCAAATATGCTCATTTTTGTTCTCTTAAACACCCATTCACAATCACTACAGTGGCTCAAATATTCATGGATAATATCTTCAAGCTTCATGGCATGCCTAATTCTATTATCTCTGACAGAGACCCCACTTTCACCAACAATTTTTGGTAAGAATTGTTCAAGCTACATGGCACCCAATTGCTTCTCAACATTGTCTATCACCCCTAGATGGATGGCTAGACTAAAATTTTCAATGAGTTTTTGGAAATATATTTGAGGTGTTTTTCATATGAGAGGAAAAATCAGTGAGCTCAATGGTTACCCATAGTTGAATGGTGGTACAACACATCTTACTGTACATATAATCACATGAATCCTTTTGAGGAAGTCTATGGCCAAAATCCCCCATCTCTTCTCTTCTATATTCCAAGCACCTTGAAGGTTCAGGAGGTTGAAAAAAATATTACATTCCGCAAGGATATTCTTCGTTCCCTCAAAGACAATTTGGTATTGGTTCAGAAACGCATGAAGAAACAAGTGGTTTTTCTTCAACTACAACCTTATAAGAATACTTCACTCAAAGCTAAACACTGTCAGAAACTTTCACCCAAGCATTAAAATATGTTATGTGATCGACCCCTATCCTAGCCCTTCCATAATTCACAAAGACATTCATATTGGAATGTGATGTTTCTGGGAAATGAATTAGAGTCGTACTTATGCAAGATGGTAGGCCTTTGGCCTTCACTAGCAAAAACAATTTCTAGTCACATTCCGGCCAATCCATTTATGAAAAGGAAATGTTATCTATTCTACATGTTTTGGATCTCTAGCATCCTTATTTATTGGGTCAAAGAATCCAAATCAAAACTGATCATCAGAGTCTCAATTATTTCCTAGAACAATGAATTTCATCCCCGATGCAACAAAAATGGGTGACAAATCTATTTGGCTATGATTATGAGATCATTTACAAGAAGGGAAAGGAATATGCAGTGGTTGATTCCCTTTCCCAGAAATATGAAGAAGATGAGCCCCTTTTCTCCCTCTCCTTCATTGTACTAGATTGGCTCCAAGTTGTTCATCGGGAATGGTTGCAAGACCCCAAAATTTCTAGCCTTCTCCACCAATTGCAACACAATTCTTCAATTTCTCCATGGTACTCTTGGCATAGTGAAGAGCTTCAGTACAAATTCTATTTGTATTTATGCAAGCAATCCCAACTTAAATACATAATTCTATCTAAACTTCATGCCTCACCCACATCCAGACATTCAGTGTTTACCAAAACCTATGAATGGGTCAAATGTTATTTTTTCTAGGAGGGTATGGAACCAGACGTCCACACCTTTGTGGTTGAATGTGAGGTAAGTCAACACAAAATGGGAGAAACTATCAAATCTTTGAGCACACTCCAACTGATTTCAATTCCTCTTCTATTTGGCGAGATATTTACATGGATTTCATTGTAGTATTACCTAAATAAGGAAATAAGTTAGTCATCATGGTGGTTGTATATCATCTCTCCAAATATGCTCATTTTTGTGCTCTTAAACACCCATTCATAGTCACCACAGTGGCTCAAATATTCATGGATAATATATTCAATCTTCATGGCATGCCTAATTCTATTGTCTCTGATAGAGACCCCACTTTCACCAACAATTTTTGGTAAGAATTGTTCAAGGTACATGGCACCCAATTGCTTCTCAACATTGTCTATCACCCCTAGATGGATGGCTAGACTAAATTTTTCAATGAGTGTTTGGAAATGTATTTGAGGTGTTTTTCATATGAGAGGAAAAATTGGTGAGATCAATGGTTACCCATAGTTGAATGGTGGTACAACCCATCTTACCATACATCTAATCACATGAATCCTTTTGAGGAAGTCTATGGCCAAAATCCCCCATCTGTTCTCTCCTATATTCCATGCGCCTTGAAGGTTCAGGATGTTGAAAAAATATTACACTCCGCAAGGATATTCTTCGTTCCCTCAAAGACAATTTGGTATTGGTGCAGAACCGCATGAAGAAACAAGTGGATCAAGGTCATTCCGAACTCCATTTTGTTGAAAGGGACCAGGTGTTTCTTCAACTACAACCTTATAATAATACTTCACTCAAAGATAAACACTGTTAGAAACTTTTGCCCAAATTCTATGGTCCTTATATAGTGCTAAAAAATATGGGATTAGTGGCATATCATCTAGCTCTGCCCAATCAGTCAAAGATCCATCATGTTTTTCATGTTTCCTTCTTAAATAAGGTGATTGGAACTAACTTCCAAACTCAAACTAGTCTCCCTGAGTTGGATGAAGAAGGTTCCATATGGTTGCAGCCACAAGCAGTCTTGGTCCAACAAGAGCATCATCTCTGTTAGTGCACCATCAAGGAAGTGTTAGTATAATGAAAAGATACACCTCTAGAAGATGCCACCTAGGAGTTGACCACCATTCTCCAACAATTTCCTCATCTGAATCCTTAAGGACAAGATTAATCTTCAAGGGGGAGGGAATTTTAGGGAACTAACCTCCCTAACCCCTCACATAGCTATAATACTATAATTCTATGTAATAAAGGACAATATTAATAACTCCTAGCAATAAGGAAGAATATGTCAAATGTAAGAAGACCTAATAGAAGTTTTTGCTTCTAGAAGGATCTTCCTCTATGATGCAAGAGCATCTCAAGTGGGCTAGCGCAGAGACAATGGACAGTTGGAAAAGCGCCCAACACAAATTTTGAAATATCTTGAACCATTAATGAAACGTCAAGTGGAGGTGCACTTGTATAATGTAAACAGACCTTGAGAGATTTGCTCTTGTCCTTAGTAGGTAGAAGGCATTTATAGTAGTAAATGAAGGTAGATAGAATTGAATATTAGATTAGAAAGTTTTAGAGCGCAAGAGGGAAACGATATATAGACACCCTCATTGTGTATTGTAACATTATTGAGAAGAATATAGAGGAGAAGCAGAGAAGAGAGCTGTGTAGCAGACTCCATGTACAAAAGTTCTGAATTAATACAAGAAGGTTGTGATTCAGACTCACGGTATTCATATATTCTCTGTGTATGCATCTTTGAATGTTATGCCCATGAATTTTTTACTCTTTCTTTCATGAAATTTCTTTTATGCTATGTATGAATGATTTCTTGTTGAGTGTTTGAAATCTGAGAGGAAAGGGAAAAGGAATGAGTTTCAATTGTTTTTCTACCTGAGCAAGAGTTCCTGCAAGGAGTGCAGTTGAAATTGTACATAAGGAGTGCATTGACAAGGTTTTTAGAGGTTTGTCTCGGAAAGGTCAGGAGAGATAACTTTTGTTCTCATTTCCAAAGAAGTGTATTTAGGCAAAGGAGCCATGCAAGGAGTGCGCAGGATGAGAAAAGTCTCAGAGTTTCGAATCTGAGCGAAGTATTGAGAGACTGTTGTTGTAGGTGTGCGCAAAGTCAAAGAAGTTAAACACTTAAAAGTTTTTGAAGGTTGCCGCAAGGAGCGTGAGAAAGAGTTTTCTAAAAGACTCAAAGTCGTGGTAAATTTCATAAGGGTTTTAACCTTTGAAGGAGTCTAAGGAAGGCAAGAGGCCAAGTACTTTGAAAATTTGTAAGAAGGCGTAGCGACATCGGATCGCATGAGGATGAGTTCCGCAGAGAGGAATACTTTGTTCAAAAGTTGTTGAAGTCCTTGGAAAGGAAAGGAAAATGGATGTTCGGAATTCTCTGAAGAGAATTTGTGAAGTCCCATAAGCCGTTAGATCTCATGGAGGAGCAGGGGAGATACGACGAGTATTCCCAAAGGTACAAGCTCAAGAGAGTCAGAACCGTAGATCCAAGCCACAAGAACCATTGGATTTACATGTGGATTCCTATATATTGTTTTCGTAGGTGGAAGTCCTGTAACCGTTGCAACGGGAATCACGATATCATGAAACATGAATTCCCAAAGGCTAAGAGAATGGTGTGGGGCCAGAGGAGACAACTAGTGGACAGGTGGCACACTCTCAACAAGGAAGTCAACTCCATTGACTATATCGGGTTTTCGTGGGGTAAAGATCTAAGTCCCTTGCATTAGGATTCACGATATCACAAATTCTGAAGTCCCGATGGAGTAAAGGGGCATTGAAAGGTCAACTTTGTGAGCACGTTGGAATTTCGGAACATTGGGTTTCGGGAATCATGGGAACAAGTTGTTTGACACTGCGACCGCCGAAATCGCGATAAGGAAAAGTCAGAAAGAGAAAGAGGAAGGGTCAACGTTGACTATTTTTGGGTTTCAGAGATTGGAACTAAGATGCTTGACCAACGTATTCACGAAAGTGCGAAGTCTGATCTCCCAAAGTACAAGGATGAAATTCTTGAAGTTGATTATGGGTGCAGATTTCCCGAAAGGGAAATAGAAGAGCCATTCCAGAAGCTCTTTGGGCCAGTGTAAAGGGAAAAATCCTGTGTTGACGTGGACCCTTTCGACCAGTAGGTTAAGGGGGGCGTGCATCATCAATTTGCTTGAAAACTTTCATGGGCTCCTTTCCATGAGCTCACGCACGGTCCATCCATGCCTCTGGACCTCTGCTTCATCCTCCTAGCTGGCATCTTCAACTGGATGACCCTTCCACTTGACCAAATATTCAAAGTATTTCTTTCACCTGGTCTTCTTGCTCACTGTTTTTCCCAGTATGCACTCCATCTGTGGCTTATCTGCAACTGGCATCTACTTTGTCCATTGGATCACTGGTTGCTCATTTCCTGTCCCTACTTCCTCAGCCTTATATGGGTACAAATCTGAGATATTGAATATCAGAGAAATTTTGATCCCATCGGGTAATTCAATCTCATAAGCATTTGCCCCAAATTTCTTCAAGACCTTACATGGCCTGATCTTCTTCATCTTCAGCTTATTATATGTTCCTCTCAGGAACCTTTCCCTTCTCAAATGTGCCAAAATCAAATCACCAACCTCAAATTGAAGTTGTATCCTATGTTGATCTGCTTTGTGCTTATATTCTTGGCTTGAACTCTGCAAACGTTCCTTCACCTGGCTGTGAAGTTCTTTCATCGCCTTTGCGAAATCTTCTGCACTAGTGCTCCTAGTTGCATTTTGTTTTGAATCCCTCAACTCAAAAATTCCTCTTGGTTGCATGCCATAAACAATTTGAAATGGAATCTTCCCTATGCTTTTGTTAACCGAATCGTTATAAGCAAATTTCGCCTGTGGTAATATGTTGTCCCACTGGTTGTGGTATTTTGTCACTAGACTTCTCAGCAAGTCTCCTAGACTTATGTTCACCACTTCTTTTTGTCCATCCATTTAAGGATGATAAGACAAACTAAACAACAAGTTAGTTCCTAGCTTCTTCCATAAGGTCCTCCAGAAGTGTCCTATGAACTTTGTGTCTCAATCCAAAACTATACTCCTTGGTAAACCGTGAAGTCGAATAACTTCTTTGAAAAATAGATTCGCAATGTGAGTTGCGTCACTGGTCTTCTGAAATGGAATGAAGTGTGCCATATTGGAAAATCTATCCACCACCACAACAATTGAGTCAAAATCTCTTTGTGTTCTTGGCAACCCCAATATGAAATCTATGTTGATTGCATCCCATGGCTTCTCAGGTATGGGAAATGGTTGATAAAACCCTGCATTCTACTTCCTTCCCTTCGAATGCTGACAAATTTTTCATCTGTCCATGAATCTCTTGATGTTGTCTCGCATTCCCAACAAAAAATATGACTCATTCAACTTTGTGAACATCTTTTCATGACCAAAGTGTCCTCCCAATCCTCCACTGTGTTTCTCCTTCAACAAATTCTCCCTCATGGAGAATTTTGGAATACACAGTTGATTACCTTTAAATAGTAACCCTTCCTGGATCATGTATTTTATCCATTGGATTTTTTCTCTGAGAATTGGATTCTCAGCTACTTCGTACACCTCCTTAGATTCTGGATCATCTGCGTACATGTCCCTGAGGTCATCAAAACCTAACGTTTTGACTTTGAACTCCTGCAATAGAAAACATTTCCTGCTCAAAGCATTAGCAACTTTGTTAGCAGTACCAGAAATATGTTTAATCACAAAAATGAAATTATGCATGTACTCGACCCATTTAACATGTCTCTGATTCAACTTTTCTTGTTGAGTCACAAATTGCAATGCATGATTGTCACTATACAGGACAAACTCTTTCGGGATCAAGTAATGCCTCCATTTATTTAATGCCTAGATAATATCATAAAACTCCTTGTCATAAGTGGAGTATTTCACATTCACTTCATTTAGCTTCTCGTTGAAGTATGCTATTGGCCTGTCCTCCTGACTCAAGACTGCCTCAATTGCAAACCCACTTGCATCGCATTTCACTTGAAATGTCTTTTGGAAATCCGGAAACACCAAAACTAGTTGTTTCGTGATTTTCCTCTTCAACAGATTAAAACTCTTCTCAGCCTCTTCTATCCAGTGAAAATACTTTTGTCTTTTCTTCACTATTTCCATCATCGGTGCACTAATTCCACTGAAATTTCTGATGAATTTTTGGTAGAAACTAGCCAATCTATGAAAACTTCTCACCTCAAAAATATTCTTCGGTGATGGCCAATTCTTGATTACCTTCACCTTATCTAGATCCATCCTCAACTCATCTGCAAAAATAACAAACCCCAAGTAAATGAGCTCTGTCTTCATGAATGAGGACTTATTCATGTTTATCAACAACTTCTCCTGCTGTAACCTCTGCATCACTGTAGCCAAATGCTTCAAATGCTCTGCCACTGTTTTACTGAAAACTATTATGTCATATAAATACACAATGAAAAATTTTCTGATGAACTCCCTCATGACTTCATTCATCAACCTCATGAAGGTACTCAGTGCATTTGTTAAGCCAAATGACATAACAAGACATTCATACAACCCTTCATTGGTTTTGAATGTTGTCTTCCACTCGTCACCTTCTCTCATATGGATTTGATGATAACCACTTTTCAAATAAATCTTTGAAAAATACTTTGCTCCACTTAAGCAATCCATCAGATCATCCATCCTTGGCAATGGAAATCTGTACCTGATGGTTATCTAGTTAATTTCCCTCGAGTCAGTACACATCCTCCAGCCTCCATCTTTCTTTGGATTGAGTACTATCGGAATAGCACACGGACTTAAGCTTTCCCTGGCCAACCCTTTGTCCAACAACTCCTGGACTTGCCTTTTGACCTCTTCATTCTCTTGTGGCATCAATCTGTATGCAGATTGGTTTGGCAAACTAGCTCCTGGTATGAGATCAATATGATGACTCACACTTCTAATTGGTGGCAACGAATGAGGTAGTTCGTCCACTACTATGTCAGCAAACTCTTCTAGTAGTTCATGAACCTCTTCTGGTAAATCATCCACTCTTGTGTTGGTCAAAACAATCTTCAGTTTTCTGACCACAATAAATTGTGGTTCTTCCTTCTTCTTAACCTCTATAAGAAGTTCCTTCCCACTCATGAGAAGTACGATGTTACTTACTTCTAGTTTCACCTCCTTATCCTTGATTGGAAGCAACATGTGAGTCCTCCCATTCTTCTCTAGGGTGTATGTGTTCATTCTCCCATCATGAATCACATTCTTGTCATATTGTCATGGTCTAACCAACAATAGATGATAAACATCCATAGGAATGACATTACATAATATCTTATCATTATATCCTCCTATCTTAAATTCAACTAAACACTGTTTAGTGACAGTTACTTGATGTCCTTTTTGTAGCCACAAAATTCTGTATGGGCTTGGATGATCAATCGTCTCCAGCTCCAGCTTTTCTACCATCTCTATAGAAATGAGATTATCCATGATACCACTGTCCACAATGACCTTGCATACCCTGTCCTTGGTTTTGCAAGCAGTCCAGAAAAGTCTGGTTCTTTGGACTGAACTCTCCACCTCCTTTTCTGGTGTCAAAAGAACTTTTCGCATCATCAATGATCTTCCTCCTTCAGCATCTTCCGCCTCAACATCCCACCTCTGTGATTCAGCAATGTAAGATTCTCCACTCTCTTTCTTTTATCTGGACACTCGTAATACTTGTGCCCATTCTTTCCACGTGTGAAGTAGGTTATTACTCCATCTCTTCCTCTTCCTATACCTCCGGTACGAGGAAAAGTATTATTGTAAGAATAATCTCCTCTCTGTTCAGTATGCTTCCCTCGTTGTGAGGTTCCACCTCTCTCAGTTCGAGTATGAGGTTTCTTCCAGTCCTCCTTGGGCTTCTAATATTTGTCCCGGGCAACTGATTTGCCTCTGGGCTGAATTCTACCTTGGCCTCTCTGACCTTGCTTTCGGCTTAGCTTCTCTTCTTCTTTCAGAGCCATATGATAAGAATCTTCCACCGTTCGGATGGTTACCATGCTCATCTCATCCTGAATGTCATATCTTAGGCCATTCATATATCTGGAAACTTTTTCATCATCGCTCTCCTGATGACTTGCCCTTATGTTCAACTTGTAGAATTCTTCAGTGTATTCTTTCACTGTCATCAGCTTCTGCATTCTCTTGAACAGAGCAATCTGGTAATCTCTTGGCATGAATTTCACCTTCATCTTCGCGATCATTCTATCCCAGCTTTCGATTTTCTGCTTGCCTTTGCAGCGTTTGTTAGCTTGTAGTTCATACCACCACAATGCTGCATGTCCCTTCAATCTTGTGACAACATGCTTGACCTTTTTGTCCTCTTCAACATATTCATAGTCAAAGTATGTGTCTAGAGCTCTAATCTAGTCTAGAATCTCCTCTGCATCCAAGTTTCCCTCATAAACTGGAATTTCCATCTTCTCTCTTGCACCCATCCTTGTAATAGCTCTAATCAAACGTTCATTTTCTGCATCTTCAGCTGCAACTTCTTCTTCTTGTTCAGCCTCAATCTCACTTTCGAAATCACTAAGATCCCCAACACTGACTGTGCATCTCTGTGCTGTCTCCATGTATTCAAGTCTAGTGCGCAGATTATGCATTTTTTTTTCCATGGTTGGATCACTCATCTGCCTACCTCTTCTTCTCGACAATTCCCTCTCCTCTGGTGGATCAGGTGTTTTTCTATCCCTTCTCCTTGGCAGCATGGTGAATCCTCTTCTTCTCTGCTACAGAAAGAAAAGAACCTTTCTGTTCTCTGATACCAAATTGATGAAGCACGCCCCCCTCAACCTGCAGATCGGAAGGTCCACATCAACATAGGATCTTTCCCTTTACACTGGCCCAAAGAGCTTTCAGTATGGCTCTTCTATTTCCCTTTCGGGAAATTTGCACCCACAATCAACTTCAATAATTTCCCCTTTGTACTTCGAGAGATTGGACTTTGCACTTTTGCGAATCTGTTGGTCAAGCGTCTTGGTTCTAATCTCCAAAACCTGAAAATAGTCAACGTTGAACCTTCCTCTTTCTCTTTTATACTTTTCCTTATCGTGATTTCGATGGTCACGGTGTCAAAGAACTTGTTCCCAAGATTCCCAAAACCTGATGTTCCGAAATTCCTATGCGCTCACAAAGTTGACCTTTCAACGCCCCTTTACTCCATCAAGACTTTAGACTTCATGATATCATGAATCTTAATGCAAGGGACTCATATATTTACCCCACGAAAACTTGATATAGTCAACGGAGTTGACTCCCTTGTTGAGAGTGTGCCACCTGTCCACTGGTTGTCTCCTCTGGCCCCACACCATTCTCTTAGCCTTTAGGAATTCGCATTTCATGATATCGCGATTCCCGTTGCAATGGTTACGGGACTTCCACCTATGAAAACCTGATATAGGAATCCACATGTAAATCCAATGGTTCTTGTGGCTTGGATCTATGGTTTTGACTCTACTGATCTTGCACCATTGGGAATACTCGTCGTATCTCCCCTGCTCCTCCATGAGATCTAACAGCTCACGGGACTTCTCAAATTTTCTTCAGATAATTCCGACCGTTCCTTTTCCTTTGCTTTCCAAGGACTTCAGCAACTTCTGAACAAAGTATTCCTCTCCGCGGAACTCATCCTCCTGTGATCCGATGTCGCTATGCCTTCTTCCAAATTTTCAAAGTACTTGGCCTCTTGCCTTCCTTCGACTCCTTCGAAGGTTAAAACCCTTCCGAACTTTACCACGACTTCGAGTCTTTTAGAAAACTCTTTCTCATGATCCTTGCGGAAACCTTCAAACACTTTCAAGTGTTGAACTTCTTCGACTCTGCGCACACCTATAGCAGTAGTCTCTCAATACTTCGCTCAGATTTGAAACTCTGAGACTTTACTCAGCCTGCGCACTCCTTGCACGACTCTTGTGCCTGGCTGCACTTCTGTGGAAATGAGAACAAAATCTATCTCTCCTGACCTTTCAGAGACAAATCTCTAAATGCCTTGTCAATGCACTCCTTGCGGAGAATTTCAACTGCACTCCTTCCAAGAACTCTTGCTCATGTAGAAAAACAATTGAAACTCATTCCTTTTCCCTTTCCTCTCAGATTTCAAACACTCAACAAGAAATCATTCATACATAGCATAAAATCAATTGCATGAAAGAAAGAGTAAAACATTCATGGGCATACAATTCAAAGATGCATACACAGAGAATATATGAACACCATGAGTATGAATCACAACCTTCTTGTATTAATTCAGAACTTGTGTACATGGAGTCTGCTACACAGTTCTCTTCTATGCTTCTCCTTTATATTCTTCTCAATAATGTTACAATACACAATGAGGGTGTCTATATCTCGTTTCCCTCTTGCGCTCTAAAACTATCTAATCTAATATTCAATTCTATCTACCTGCATTTACTACTATAAATGCCTTCCACCTACTAAGGATGAGAGAAAAACGCTCAAGGTCCATTTACATTATACAAGTGCGCCTCCACTTGATGTTTCATTAATGGTTCAAGATATTTCAAAATTTGTGCTGGGTGCTTTTCCAGTTGTCTGTTGTCTCCATGCTGGCCCGCTTGAGATGCTCCTGCATCACTCTAGATTGTTCTTTTGGATAAATAGATTTATTATAAATATGAGTAGAGGGTATGCGAAATTTTGTCTTTGATACTATTGTAATAGATATCTACTCTGCTGGAGGTTTCCCCCTTGAAGAGGCAAGTTAACATTGGTTTCATTAATCAAGGTGATCTTTCTGGTGTTATTATGGAATTATTTTGGTATTGTTCTAGTTATATGATTGTTTTTCTGCCATTTCTAGCTAAAATATTTATGTTTTGCATACTATTTTATATCTAGAATACTGCAAAATCCATGGATCCAAGCAAATTTTCACTCTATTCCCCTTACCCACACTCAATCTCATCCATATTCCAATCAATGGAAAGGAAAAAACTATTTTCTTTTATATAATTGAGTCATTATGTAATGATTTAGGAGGATCCCTTAATCATGATTCAATGTTATTAAGCAATATATAATTATGAGATACAACTTGACTCTAGAGCCCATTTCCATTAATAACTGTCCAACCACATTTTGTAGCTAAGGATTTAGAGAAGAGATGAATTGTTTTAAGGACCCAAACTCCTAGCTACTTAGGGATAGTAATTTTCTTCTAGCTAACCCAGGAAATGCACTTTGTATCTTTAACTCCTATTCATATGAAACTATAACTAATTATCTAATTCTTTCAAGAAACCCTTTTAGAATATAGGCTAGAGATATGCAATGGAATGGTATAGCCTCAAGGACTAATTTGGCTGGTACTAATTGCCTCCGTCTAGAGATCCATTTGTTACACTAGATATATTACCTTTTCTCCACCTTATCGACAAGCCAATCTCAATCCATTATAGAAAAATCATTAGGATTTAAATAAAAAACAAGGTAATTTAATCCATCTTGAAGTGGAGTCTAATTAAAAGGAAAAATATGAGATAAGAATATTCCATTCTCATTGTCAATACTTGAAAATGAGATTGTATACTTACACACATTGACCTTCATCATAATTCTAGTACTATAATATAACAAATATGTCTTTCGGATATCTGACAAACCTGTATATATTAAAAAATAATAATGAGATTAATGGCCCATAAATTTGGTGTGCCTATTGACTAGTGTCAATGAGAGAATTGTTTTAGATCTTATGCTATTGATTTTGATCTTTATTCTAAACAACATATATAGCTATAATTATGCTTCGATATGAAATGTTTTTTATGCCCTCTTTAGGCCTACACAACTGTAGAGGACATGAATGCTATGGATAACCATATCCATGCATATTATCCACTCCTTAGAAATCTCATAATTGACATGTATGTCTTGTTGAGAACACACAAATGAACACAAAATTATTCCATTAGTCCACTCCTAGTACACATTTTTTATTTCTTACTTGTGAAGAATGTTTTTCTCACAGGGTTGGACTTAAATGTAAAATTCTTCTTTATTTCTCTAACAATTCTCCTGTCTCCAGTGTTCAAATGAACTAAACACTTCTACCATTCTTCCAATTTCTTGAAACACCATAAAAATACCCCATAACAAAAATAACATTGATTTCATTAATGGAGAAGTTTTTCATTGAACATATGACTATAATATACTAAGCATGATGGATTCAATGAAATTAGTGAACACAAAGCCTTTCTTCATCATAGGATGTAAGTATAACATTTATTGGAAATTAATAAATATACTAGCATCCTAAACTTAATGTTGATGCCATAAATGTACTAGTCTTATTTATCAATCACATAGATCCGCAATCTTAGAAATAAATTAATATTTAAATAATACATTTAGTAAATAATTTCCTAATAGCACATATATCCTTATCTATTTTGTATTCAATAAATTAACACATAATTATAAACCTATGATGGAATATAATGAGTGCAAAGACCAATTTCAATCATTTCTACACCATCAATTTGTGACAATGTTAAGGATAGATACTCCCTTTCATTGTTTCAAGAAAAATAGAAAACAAAATCCATGTTATCTCACTATAAAATAAAAAACCAAAAAATTATATAAACTATCACATTCCCTCATGTTATTTCGTTATGTCAAGTACGTAATGTGACTTCTTGTAAACATGCTTGCACCATATTTCAAATTTTATAGTTGAAGATTTATGTTAATTTGCATTTCATAACATTAATATTGAATGATGCAATATATCTAGCTAGAAGAAGGTATATTTACCAATATGTCTGGGAAGATGTGAAATAATATATGACACACCTGCATCATGGTGAAATCAAAAGCCAACCTTAGAGGCAGCTAAGATCCATTACAATTTGCATCTACCAATAGATTGTTACTCTTGAAGTCACACCTTCTTATTTCATGAATCATATGAGTGAAATTTCAATAAAATTTTATTGGAAGGTAGAAAAGGTGTGGTTTCATCTTTGGTACATTCTAAAATAATTTTTGAAAAATCTCATTTTTCTTATATATTATAATATAATGAAACTTAAACCATATAAAACAAAATGTTAAAGATGGAAATTCTAAAAATATGTAAATTTGTTTCACCTATTAGGTGAAGAATCCTATAAATAAAACTTAGAAGAATGGATTAGTGTTCACTAGAGATGCCATTGAAATTCTAGCACCATCTCAATCTAACTTTGTGGTGGCATTCTACTTGCATTATAAATTGGAAAGATATCTATGATCCATATAAGAAGAGGAATGTTTTCATTGAGGATTTAAATAAGTTATGGTGTTCTCTGTGACTACTCAAAATGTGCATATTATTACTAGACTTGCACCTGATCCCATTGCAATACCATTAACAAATGCTACCTAAATAAAACATACAAAATTTTGCATGAAATTAATTAAATAGAAACATAACAATTAGAAGAAGAAATATTCCATTTACTTTTCTCAAACTAATTGGGGCAATATAACATGCGATCATTGTAATATTAACACTGTTTTATGTGAGGGTAAATTCATGTAGGTGGGTAACACATTCATGACAATCTCATCTCAAAAATTCCGAAAAACATTGTTTTGACCGAACTAATATTATTTTTTGGCCAAAAGATACTTTTTTCGGATGAACTAATTTTTTGCTGAACTATTGAACATCAAATCGAATGGTACAGTGGTGGCACCCTCAAATTTCGTGTAGAAATTTAGTCGGATGGATTTTTTCCATCCGGAAATATCCTTTCAACCGAAACATTCTTTCGGGAGAAACATTCTTTCAGCCGAAACATTCTTTCCACCGAAACATTATTTCATCTGAAACATTCTTTCGGCCAAAAAACTATTTATATATTAACTGAACATCATAAATGTAACGTTTTTCTCAGCTCTTCCCAACTGTGATAGTGAGTGAATGTGAGTGGTGTTGTCACGGACGTGGTGTTGGCACATAAGTTGTGTTGGTGGGCGCTCCTTTGAGTGGTTGTGTTGTTGTGTTGGTGGGCGGTCAGGCGGGCCGAGCTTCAGGTAAGCCCAAAATCCCATTTGTAATTTTTAATTTTTTAATTTAATTTAAATTTTTATTTTTAATTTAAAATTTAAGTTAAATGGAAGCCCCTGTAGCCAAGTCGTGGGCATGCCAATGGCTTTACCATAGGGTTGGGCCTCCGTGACAAAGTCACATTCCACTGGACTGTGACTTAGTCGTGGGGGTCCAACCTTGTGGCCAAGCTGTTGGGGATAATGATACATCAACATTTACAATATAAGACCAAAATTCTCATTTAGAATTTAGAAAATGGATTTTCATCTAATTGAAAGATTATATTTTCAACTTCAATTATTAGTATAATTCCTACAACAATTCAACTACTTATGTTTCCTTTTCCCAACATGGCTTAAATTTTAGGAATTTTCACTATCATCAAACACTTTTTGTTGAAGTTTTGTTTATGTCTCCCTTTTTGATCTTTGTTTTGAGTCTTTGAAGTCTGTTTGAGTTTAAATAATTTTTTTTTTAGAAGAAAATATATATCAGTGTCTAGATATAGCATATTCATAGTGCATATGTTATGTTATATAACATATGCACTATGCATTGTTATATTATATAACATATGCACTGTGCATATGTTATATAATATAACATTATCCAATCTGTGATTAGATAAGAGTGCAACACTTAGTAAAGCAATATTTCTTATGTGCCAAGATTAAAGGCATAACAAGTTGTTGTATAGTAAACAATGAATTCCAAGATTAGGAAGGTGTTGCATTATCCAAGGTGTTATTATATAAGTCACTTTTGTTTTTAGATGAAAATATATATTAGTGTTTAGATAATTGGATATACTGTCATTTTGAAAAGAATTTTAATCTTTTTTTATTCGTCTTCTATTTTTGCATAACATAGGATAAGTTCTGATAGTGAAAATGTCAATAAGTTTCTAGAGTTTTCTAAATCCATAATTCTACACTTCTACCATTATTTTCATCTTCTTTGTATACCCCTTTAAAAATATCACTAGTTTTGTAAAGTCTTAGAATTAGAAATAATGACCCGCTTTAGATAAAAAAAATATTATTATTAAATATTTAACCTTTAACTCACTATAATATTTATCATATTTATCGAGAATATCCCATGCAAAATCCCAACCAACCATCATATATTATACACTATAACAAGTAAACTATGTGTTGGAGCCACCTTTTTCGTCTAGTTTTAAGTGTAATTCTTGCAATTAAAGGTTGGTCATTTAAGTTGTCTTTTACTTCGTGACATTTACCCTTTGAAAATCCTAGTAGTCCCTATATGCAAAGTGGTGAGGGTCATTGTACTCCTAATACCATTTCCTTTTAACCATGAACAAGATTTTTCACTTTTCTTTACCTCAGGATATCGCGTTTCACAAGTTACAAGTCACACTGTTTCTAAGCCCCAATGCGCGAAGTCGCGAAGTAACCTTGAAATTTTACCCAGGTTAGTGCCGAGAGTAAAGTTCCTTAAAGCTTAGTTAAGTGTTTTCGGTATTTCACGTCTCGGCATTTTCTCTCCCCAAAAGTCTTACCATCATAACTCCGATAGGCGAAATCGCGAGACGTTCGTGCAAGTTACCTGGGTTAATGTTAGGGGTGAATAGATTTTAACTGTAGTTAAAATCTGTTAGGATTTCGCAACTCGAAATACGTTTCTCCCAAAAACTACACCTTCGAAGCCCTGAATCGTGAAGTCACGATATTACTTAAACATAAATTAATTAAACACTTAATCCAACTTACCTTCTGGCTTAACTAGATCACATCATCATGACTCGACATACACTCCTCCCAGGAACTTTACCTTCGAAGTCCTAAGTTGTGAAGTTGCAATATTAACTAAACATGATTAATCAAACACTTAATCTAGATTACGTTTTCTCTTAACTAGATCGCATCATCATGATCTCGTGTTTTAGGGGCTCAAAAGGTTAGAGTGAAAAATCCCGATACGGAAAACACCGAAAGGTTGATTAAAGTTTAAGAAAACTTGATTAAAGAAACTAAGCCAACTTAATAAGTGTTTAATACAAGTAATAATATGCATAGTCTACGAGGTAAATTTAAATGTTCCTTGTGCCAACTTGTGTCACGAACCGTCGAAATTTATGGCATTAATTGGAAATGAGGTGAAGCGACAAGTAAGGATATGGTTTTTATTTCTAAATCTATCTCTAAAAATGATTTGACCGTTCTGTTCATAAGGACATTGAGGTTTTAAATGGTCAAAGATATAGATCTTTTTCTTTATGTTCTATTCATAAAGCTCATTTATATTTTGCACAGAGAAGCTTTTCTCAGCAAACTGATTTTTGTATGTATACACATTTTTATTACAGGAGAGCTAAGTCACAATCCTCTGTCATGGCCCCACGAAAAGTGTCCAAGGCAAGTGCCGAGATTTCAGGACAAGGCTTTGATAATGTTTCTGATACTTCACCACGAAGTGTTGATTCTGTCAGAACCTGGTCATACATCTCCGAGGTTCTGCAGTCCGATTTGGTGAACTGTTCAGATGATTCCAATGACAACAAGAAGGATGAATTGGCCACCAAATACAAGATTTTCGTCCAAGCAGAGATGCATAAAGTAGTGGCCAAGCCACGTCTTCTTCCTTACTATGATATGATCCGATGGGCACTAGATCAAGTAGATATCCCGATCAGAACCATCATCAGTGAGCATAAGGTCACTATTGGGACCTTTAGACTTGAACACTTACGGCCAATGTACAAGTTTCCACCCACATCGAAGTTCACATACAATGCCGAGTTTCTGGAAGATTTTAAACAGAAGGAATGCGAGCAATACGACAAAAGATTATCTAATTTGATCAAGGATTGGGTCTCACACCCCGCGAAGTTCAGGGTAGATAGCAACAAATTTTATTCCATATCTTCTTTGGAACTGCAGTTCAAATACATAGCAATGATGACCTGTAGAATGTATGGGAGAGAAGACACCACACATTTTTTCCTTCCGTGGGTGCCTCTGATGCATACAGTTGCGGAAGTTTGTTCCTTCGACTAGGCCAAACTGTTGTCAAATAGTCTAACCAGTCGAATTACAGAATATCAGATGTAGAGGGTGAGCAGGAAGGCTGCATCATTTTTTATTTCTGCATATCTCATGGACGCCATGTGTTTCATGATGCCTTTTCCCTTAATGAGCTCAAGATGGGCTCCATCTGATGTTGAGCCTATCCATGTCTACCATTCAAAGCTTTGGGAGGATAAGGCCATAGATTTCATATAAAAAAAATTCATTTGGGTAATGGTACCGATGCATGTCACTATCTTCAATAATCCACCACCCAGGATATCAGATAGAATCGTCGTCAATTTGAGCAGTGTGGCTGATTGGTACGTGGAAGCAAAATTTTCATACATCAGGGTTTTTTGCACTTTTGTTCCTCCACATGCTCTACCATTATTTATACTTGATAGGCTGGCTTGTCGCGAGATCATGAGGAAAACCATGATTGGTGGCATAAGCAAAGAGCTTAAAGGATTTTCGAAGAAGGTATGGCCACCATTTCCCATTCATTTGAACACCTATTCTTTATTAGATTTTGGGCATGCAAAGGTCAAGGTAGCAGCCTTGGAAGATATTAAATTGGTTCACATTGAATTCAAGAAACACAACCCACACAGGGTCGTGAGAAATCACTTGGCTGGTTCTAACCTTAAAATATTTGAGCACGAGAATTCGCCTCATGATGACATTTTCCGAGGCGTGAGATCTTATACCGAGTTTTTGGCTCGGATACAAGCCCTGTCACCTGAAGAGACGGTTGATGTTTTCAAATTCCAAGAACATCGGTGGAGCTTCCTTTCCCTAGTATTATGGGGTGAGAATCCAATGACCATAGAGGTGCAACAAACGAAAGCCGAGGGCTCCAAAGATTCAGCACTCGGCGAAGAAGAACACCAGGACAGGAAAGAGAAAACTGGGGGCCCGAAACAGGAGGTCGAGACTTCCAACCCTCCAAGAGAGCCAAACTTGGTTGTTACTCCAAGGCATATAAGAAGGTCGGCAATCCCATCATTTATGTTACCCTCCTGCAGTCCATAAAGGGGATCCCTGATGCAGGTTGGATTTTTGGCAAAGAATTAATGTCCATAATAGTGGAAGAGCTACCTCTGAATGAATTCTTCTTCTATAAGAAGAGAAAGGCTGTTGTGAAACAAGAACTTTACCAAGAGGCAGGTATGGTATCCAAGAAATTTAAAATTTTAACTGATGGGAGAGCTATGAAAAAAGAATAATTTTCAACTCAAATAGCACGAACATTGAAGGCTTTCGCTAAAACCAACCAATATTCAGTCGGGACCCTAAAGGACCAGCTGAAGAAAAAAAATCATTTGATCAAAACATTAGAGGTTAAACTAGCTACAACAGAGGCCGTTGCCAAAGATCAGACGAAGACATGTTTAGAACAATCTAGAGTAGTTGATCGAAAGGAAATCGAGTGGCTCAAAGACGATATCAAACAGACACAACTGATGGCTTAGACAAGTTAGATACAGATAGGCCAGTAAGGAGAATTGATAGATCAGCTACAAGCCAAATTAGTTTTCGCCGAAAGCCAGGTAATCGACATCGGGATATTTCAATCCCAATATATAGAAATCAGAAAAAGAGTGTCGGTAGCTCAACAAGGTCTACTTGTTAATGTGGAAACAATTCAGAAAAACTACCAACTCATTGATCGAGTATTGGAAAACCTCACTCAAAGAGAAAAAGATACTGGGGCGGCTCGGGTTGCTTTCCAGGAGGCTATTATAGCCACAACGAGAAGGGAAACAGGCAGTAGTTCTAGGTTTTCTATCTCAGAGAAAACTCAAGGTAACATCTTGTTGAAAGAATGGGAGCATAACATATCCGATGGCAGACAACAAGCTAAAGAGGTAAGAAAATCTTGTGAAGAAACCTTCGGTTTTCTAGATGGGAGTTGGTTGGGTCCCGATGGTGAAAGCAACATTGAGATACTGGGCCAGATCAATACAGCCAAGCATCTACTCAATATGAAGGAAAATGGAGAAAGAGAGTTGGATGAAATATCACAAATAACCCAGATGGACATAGGCCGAATAGATAAATTCCTAATTAAACCGAGTGTACAATTATGTTCTATCAGCGCCAAAGACCAATAGGTGGAAGAAAAGTTGCCAAAATTGGTGAAGGATTGTTACACTTTTGAGGCCAATAATCAAGCAAAACCGTCTAAGTTGATATCCCAACTCATTGATAAGTGTGTCATTTGCACAGAGCATGTGAAGAGGTAGGTTTCTGGTACCAAATAAAGACAGAGACAAATAATTGAAACGTTTAATCTCCTTTGTTGTAACCGAAAACCTCTGGAACGATTGAGGTTCCAGCATATAGAAATTTGTATAAATATACACTTTGAACAAAGAAAAAGGGATGGACCTTTTTGGTTGATTATAATAGAGATTATATCCTTTTTGAGAATTAATACAAATCAATTCAGAGACTCCTGATTCCATCAAGACTGTGTTATGAGTTTGTTTTCTCTGTAATTTCATTTTTAATTTCATTTCTCTTATATATGTCTGATGAATGTTTCATTGCAATTTAGTAAAACCTCTACTGTGGTGATCATTTTTTAGCCATCTATATTGTTTGCAGTTTTTCCTCCATATCGGCTATTAGTAGGTACAAGACCTGTGAACCTTTTAGATTGTCATATTTTATGCTTCGTCAGATTACTTCTTATCTTAGTTTCTTCTTCTGTTTACAGGGTGAGATTCTCCCTTGATAGGAGACTTGCTTTATAGACAACTTAATGTTTTTCTCATATTTCACACATCATTTATTTAAAATATAACTCAGTTACGGAAAAAGGATTTTGGTTTGCATTTTATCTTTGATATTGAATTCAAAAGTTCTCTTTTATAAGATCAAATAGATACAGCATAAAAAACCTTGAATTCACTTTTAATTTACTGTTCCTCTATGACTATCCCCATTGTAAGACAACCTAATATTGAACCCGGCTTATCATACCAAACCCATATCACTTTAAATATATTCGATACTATACTTAAAACAACCACCACCCAAGTAGAACTTGAACATTTATGGGCCACAATTGAATAGGACATAAACATCTAGGAACAGTTGGAAGCACGACAACGACAACCTAGAAATCAGCCTTAGCTTCCTTTCCTGAAGGTTGATGCTCTCCTCCATCTTACTCTTCACTCACTTTTGGATGCCTAGACACTGTACTTTCTAAGACTTAGTTATAGACTCTAGAACAATAATATGCATGTTGGAAAATATGGAAAATATATTAGAAAATATGGAATATATATTGAATGATTGAATTTCAAAACAAAACATCCTAGAAAAGAATTTTCTAGATCACAAAGATAATGTAAGAATATCACCTAAACTACTCCATTAGCATAATTGTAGACATTACCATTTGGAACCATTAATTTTCTGACAATTAAGACTCACTCAGTTGCATCTTCTTCAAAATATATACGTCATTAAAACTCACATTACTATTTGTAGAAATAGGCTTCATTACCACAATAAATTTTGTGACAATTAAGAATAACTCAATTGCATATTCTTCAAAATATAGATCCCATTAAAACTCACATTAATATGTTTACAATAGGTTATGATGCACTTACATTTGAAATTATTTCCATGATTTCTCTCAATCAATGCGAATTTCCACCTTATATGACTATATTTTATCTAGATTTCTAACTCCAACTAAGCCTCACAAATATTACATTTTCTCCACCTCATATTAATTTATATTAGGAATACGAACAACCCT
>JZKD02S0021142.1:252210-263206 GCA_000966675.3 Picea glauca | reverse complement strand
GTAAAAGGAGGTTTCCCCCTCGAAGAGGCTTATTATCTGAAATTATCTCAGTTTCAAGGCATTGAGTACTTTTCTTGAGGTTTTTCCATGCTATATTGATGTTTGGTTCTTAACAATGCAAGACCTTCACCTCGTCGTGATTAAAACATGTCGATGTTATTAGTAGGTGTGTGAGGTTATGAATATTAAACTCTTTGTTTTGGGGATTCTAATGCATTGAATTATATGTGGTCTTAGTGGATCCAACCATAGGGAACTTTTAAGGAATCTTAAAGAAATGTTCTAATACGTTTTTTTAGTGTATCCAACCATAGGGAACTTTTAATGAATCTTAAAGAAATGTTATAATGAATATATATGTGGTCTTAGTGAATTCAACCATGTTCAAAGAGTATGAACATGATATTGAGTTAATTTTGGGTAGTTATCCACTCAATGTTAGACTTTCTTTCTTTCTATATTCTCAAAAGAGTGAGACAGAGTAAATGGATAAAGACATGTTAGAAGTTGAAATCATGTGTCTCAACAAGAATGTATTCTCTTCTCTAGGGATCTTAGTAAAAAATAAGGATAAGTCTCAAAGGATGGTCCTAGACTATAGGGAATTTAATAAATTGCACTTAAAGATAAGTTTCTCATTCCTACCATTAATAAATTATCAACTTGTATTTGTAATCCCCTTGCTTTTTGTTTTTCTGAATTAATTTCCCTTGGTGAACCCAACTTTTGATTTCAATGACTTCTATGTGTGGGTTTTATTGATTATTATGAAAATATTGTGGTTTTATCCTCTGTCACGTATCCCTTTAGTCATCAGTCCATGCCTGGGTAGTCAGCCAAGAGCCGAATAGACAGTCATCACTTCGGTGTTTAAAGACCTATAGATTCAAATGCCCTACTTTTTTGTGCATGGATGATGAGTGAAGGATAAGAATTTTCCTTGTTGTCTATCCCTTTACTTATCTTTGATTTGATTGATTCATGGTTGAATTTTTAGTCTTTGCACCTTCTTATGAACGAGTACCTTTGCGGCTTGATTGATTAAAACTTCTATTTCTCTCTACATTTTTAATATCTTGAACTTGGATACATCTTTGAATTTTTAGTGATAAACTCTAGATTGTGAATGATAAACCTCTGAGTTGAATGACAATCCCTTGGAGAACCCAACTTCTGATTTCAACGACTTCTCTGTGTGTGTTTTATTAATTATTATGAAAATATTGTGTTTTTATCATTTGTTTGTTATCCCTTTAGTCATCAGTCTATGCCTAAGTATTTGGCTAGGAGTCGAATCAACGGTCGTCACTTCGGTGTTTAAATACCTATAGATTCAAATTCCCCGCTTTTCTATGCATGGATGATGAGTGAAGGATAAGAATTTGATCTGTTGTCTATCCCTTACTTATCTCTGAGTTGATTGATTCATGGTTGAATGTTTAGTATTTGTGCCTTCTTATGAACAAGTACCTCTGTAGCTTGATTGATTAAAACTATGATTTCTCTCTGTGTTTTTAATTTCTTTAACTTGGGTACATATTTTTGTTTTTATTGATAAACTCTGTATAATTAGTGATCACCTCTGTAAAGTCACAGTCATTTCAAACATTTTTTATTTTATAAAAATTATAAATCTTTACAAATTAAATTTATAAATCCATTTTTACATATGTAATATTATAGTATCATAATTTATTAATATTATTTTACAGATTGTTGATTCTGGAATTTCTTGTTGTGCATCACTGTCTATCTCATAATTTGTAAAGGAATATTTTTAAAATATACATACAATGGAAACTTTTTAAAGAATACATATTTAAATTTAATAAATATACATACAATGGAAATTTTTTTAAACATACATATTTAAATTTAATAAATATACTATAAACATACATATTTAGACATTAATAAATTATTTATAAACATACATATTTAGTCTCCCACTCTGGTGTTGTTTTGCAATTCTAGTGATCCTTTCAATAGAGGAATAATTATAATGAATACTTCATTGTGGATAATAAAGTCTAATTTAGACATAAAAGAGTTTACAAACTACAAAAAACCTTCACTGGTGACATGTTCTCATACCATAGGCAACCACTCAATGTTTGGGAGAGCAACATGTTGGCTAGTCATTCACCATCCTAGACTTAAAATAACCCTAATGTGAGTAGTTTTCATGGATTAACACATGGATCAAGTGAGATTGGTACCTGAATGACCCGGTACTCCTAAAATCTAAAAATTGTTGGTGCATTGTATTTTCCAAGAACTTGCAGAAGTCAAACCTTATGAAGGTTTGATTTTCGGGGTGTGACAAGGCTACTAGGAAATAATATGTTACAATGTAACATATAATTACATTGTAATATGTTATAACATATTACAATGTAATATGTTATAACATATTACAATGTAATATGTTATACAATAATATATGTTATGACATATTACATTGTAATATGTTATAGAAAATTTGCATTAATATATTACAACAAATAGAACAAACAGTGAAACATAGGTAGTATATTAATTGTAGTCATTCCCTCAACCTCCATAATAGATACACTTGTGTAGATTTTGTTTTTCCTTGAAATTGATCCGATCAACATTTAATGTAATATGCTTGGCGTTTTAGTGACTGTTAGGTGATTTATATGTACTAAAAAAGAAACTAAAATACCCTCAATTTAAATTGTCAACCTAGGGTAAGTAAATTTAGAGTTGTAGCAAAATATATTTCAAAGGTAGAAGGTTGGTTGGAGTATGGTCTAATTAATGAAGGTAACTATCTAAGGTTGATCTATTTAAGAAAAACTATCGAATAAGAAAACACTACTAAGCAATTGGAAACTAGGTAACCTAAGTATCTTTTGGCCAAAGATCTATGGATAGTTCCTAAGAAAGCAAGTAAAAACCCTATGTAAAGAAAACTAGTTCAAAAATAAGCAATAAGAAACTATCTAAGCATATCAATAAGAAAATGAAAAAAACAAACTTATTTAACTCGCCAACCTACATTCAATGAGAAACTACCCTATGAAAGAAATTAAATAAGCAAGTAAGTAAAAGCACCTATCTAACCTATTAAAGAAAATAGACAAGTAAGCAAAGACACCTAACTAATCTATTAAAGCAAAAGACACGTAAGAAAAGACAACTATCTATCCTACTAAAGCAAATGGACAAGTAAGCAGAGACTTCTCATTGAACAACTATCTAGCCTAAGAGGCAAGTGGACTAAATGCCTAATGCAAAACTCTTTCTAATGCGTGAAAGGAAATCTAAATGCTCAATGAAATGCATGAAAGGAAATCTATTCTATTGAAAGCAAGGAGAACTAACAACTAAATGCTTTACCTTAATCTAGGAAAACAAGAAACTATCTCTTCTAATCTACGAAAGCAAGAAACTAGCTTTAATCTTATGACACTTAAATATAATGTTGGTGGTTGTGTGAATGCCTTCGGTGGTGACAGATGATATCTCAATGACACTTGACAACAAAGGACAATTCCAATGGTATAAACTCGACACTAATCTCAATGGCAAAATGAAAGGTATGGATTAAACAATCCAATGAAAACTTAGTCATAACATAAACAATGTTAAATACCCTACATATTCATGTGCAAACCATCAACAAGATAATGAGATCATCATTATTTGACTAGGAAATTTAATTGCACTTTAATCTATGAAAAGAAATTGCGTAAAGGGAAACTATGCTATGTCTACTTTAATTATTCAAACTATAATAAGGAAATGAATTAAAAACAGAAATTTAAACTATGATATTAAAAAGTAAATTGACAATTACATCAACCAACAACTAAGAAAATGAAATCCATATAAAACTGAAGTAAGCAACAGATATAACTAAAAATTGAAATGAAATCTATCCATCCATCAAAATCCCTGTCAAAGAAAACCTAGATAAGATTCTATTTTATTCTAATTAAAAATTTTGTTTTAAGCTTATTTATAAAATTATGAAAGAAAGGATAATCTAACTTCTAACTTGCACATGGGGTTAGTCTAGGGATCCGCATATCCATTCATAATATACGAAACTAATTCATGCTAACATAATCCATCACAGTAACTTGCAAAAGAGCAATAAAACAATTAAATTACAACAAGCTAATTAACACAATAAAACATGCATGTACAAAAAATAAAAGAACAATTTAAATGATGAAATACATAAACAACACACACAGAGTTATCAGACTTCCAGTGGGCCCCCCAGCAAGTCATCGTCACTCTCTAAAATCACACCACGAGCTTAAAAAGGCGAATCCACCACTAAAGATTTAAAATGCAGTTTTGGCACAATTTCGGCAATGTAGAATATCAAAATGGAGAAAAAACAAATTTTTCTCTAATACATTGGCTCTTTTACTTGGTTAACAATCTACGGAGCATGCTATCAATATTTATAATCTTACAACCCAAGTGGTCGACCTCAGGAGGGTCAAAATCTTCTAATTTCGGCAAATTACAATAAATGATGCCCTAACTGACAAAACAAAGCAAGCCAATAATCGCCTTCTTTGGACAACTGAATTCAAGTTTTCAGGAGCTTGGTAGCTAGAGGTGGCAAGGATAAACAAAACCCATGCACCCGATTTGTCCATCACTGGCCACCAATTCCATAACCGCCAACGCGTCTTGCGTTTTTGTGCAATACTGGGTGTTGGAACGAGTGTCGGATCGAGTGTTGGAACAAGTGCTGGAACGAGTGCCAGATCAAGTGTCAGAGCTAGAAAATGGTGTGTTTTTTCCCTGTAACACCAGAAAAACTTGAACTAACTCTTGGAAGAATAAAAACATGATAAATTATACTTGATTCAATCATTAAACATGAGTTACACATACCTTATGCCGATCATACCATTTTATCATAAAATTCTTCAAAAAGATCCTTTAAAAGATGAAAAACTCATATGTACATGTGGTAAAAATGTATAATAACTGTCATGAAAATGATCATATCTCGGGCCCAACATTACCCCCACATCTAAGGTTTTGCAGGTCCCACTGCAAAGAAAAAGAAATTGCCCTTTATGATTAAACTTGTGAAGGAGGGGGTGGATTAGCTTTTAGAAGCTTCTCCCTCTTTCCTGGGGGAATTTTGACTTAGTATTTTTGTAGTGTTTCAATTTCATCCAGGGACTATTATTGGTGGCATAAATATCATCAACCTAACGCTGTAGAGAATTCATCTTGGCTTGTAGGACAACGTTATTATGGCATAAATGGCAACTTAGTGTTTCATGATCTCTAAGTTTGAACTAGAGGGTTTGGATTTTTTAGAGGCTATTGATGACATGTGAGGAAGACGTGAGATGTATATTATAACCTTGATCCTTTAAACCATGCAAAACAACAATTTTACCTCTGCAAAATTAGCTCCAAAAGTGATTTCCCATAACCGCAACAATTTTTGGCATGGCGAACTTGTGGAAAATAGGTATTAAAGTGACACTTGTAACTACAAGATAGTAAAACCTGTATAAAAAATGAGAGAGGTTTTTTTTTTTGAATATGTCCTTGAAAAATACCTTCCTTGGTTTTCAAAATTCATTTTCAGTTATTAGAAAAACACAAAACACAAATATGACTAAAACAGGAAAAACAAAGTGTTCTATTTTCTGAAAAACTAGGCCTCTACGATAATTGAATATATCCAAAACCATAACATATATTTAAAAAATGAGAGAGGTTATTGTTTCTTAATATGTCCTTGATAATAACCTTTGTTGGTTTTCAAAACTTCACTTCCAGTTGTTAGGAAAACACAAAAAACAAATATGACTAAAACAGGAAAAGCAGAGTATTTTATTTTCTAAAGGCATAGGCCTCGAAGATAGAATATATCCCAAACCATAAAGTATATTCACAAAATGTGAGAGGTTATTGTATTTTTGTATTTTATGAACAAAAAATTCCTCCAGGTTTCAAAATTACTTTCCCATTTGTTCATAATCCCATCTTGAAGTTGGTTACTCAAAACTTGCAGAAGTGCAACGTGCTCTTAGCAGAAGCACAACATGGTATTTGAAAGGGATTTTGGAGGCCTTCCTAGAGGATATTTAGGATGAAAGTGTTATGGGTGGAAATTGTATGATGTATTCTACACAATGGAACCATAAAGAACTAGAAATGCCTTCTCCAACCCTCTGAAAAACTGACTTGAAGTCAAACTATCCAAATGTGCAGAAAACCCTCCTATAGTGACTGTATTTGGGGAATTTATATCAAATGATAAAACATGTACATAAAATGAAGGAGGTTTTTTTTTTTTGTTATATGCTTGATAAAAACCTCTTTCACTTTTGTCAAATTCATCTTCCTTAATTTAGAAACCAATTTTGAAGTAGAACTTTGACGAAGACAATTATCTGAAAATTTATGACAAGGATTGATGATATGACCACAATGAAGATTTATGACCTTGGATGAGTGGAGGGAGTAGTAAGGATACCTAGACACACCAATGAAAATTTTACAACCAATATATGTCAAATTTTATTTGAGCATTTTGTTTTGAAAATATAACAATTTGACCTAATAACCCTATCAATCACATGAAAAAGAAAACTTGATCATGGGTGACTGACAGACTGACAAATACTAACAAAATCCTTGGTTTGTACTGGTAGGCATGGTGAACAGGAGAATTTTTATTGTCTTTCATAATATGTAACAATTCAAACAACTAATCCTCTTTTCATAAACTTGGAATACAAATGACAATAAGCATTTAGCAATTGTAATCGTTTTGTATTTGTCACAAAGAGTAGTTAAGTATAAGAAGTATTCTATAGAATAAACATAAAAATGCACAAGAGCTTATAAAACACACAATGATGTCAACAATATATAATTTAGCATACCAATACAAACAACTTCTGATATAATGTCCCAGGACTTTGTAAAAAGACAGTATGACGAATTTTTGACATAAATCCTACTTCCTCTTCTCATTGGTTTGTTATAAAAATGGGAAATGCTTAGCATTTTTAGATCAAGAAACCCCCCCCACACACCGAAGATATGGAACGTCCTCATGCCATGAATTATCAATAGGCTTCATGGTATTTTTTCCCGATGAGGCTGCAAGGGTATCAACAAGTTTCTCCGATAAAGGAATAGCTTGAGCATGAGGGTTTGGGTGGACTAACCGTCCCTAGATCAAGAGTCTTCTTGCTAGTCTTGATTGTAAGATGAGGGTTTGAAAATTGGTAAATGAACTCATCCCATGTTTTCCCCTATTTTCCCAAATTGGCTAAGACAAGTAGTTTGATAAGGTCATGGTGAAATAGGTTTTTATGGGGGTTGGTTACATCCTTCCTCACTTGGGAAGACATATTCTCTAGACTGTTCAAGAAGTAAAAGGGAAAGTTACAATGACTTATTGAACTGAAAGTGGGCTAATAATCAAAATTGAAAGGCTTTAAAGATGGAATATCTACCTTCACTTGTAATCAATCTAGTGATGACTATGAGAAGGTTGATTAGCTCCTCTTTAATCCATTCCTTGGAGTATCCATTAGCTCCAGAGATGTTCTAAAATTCATTTTTGAAAACCCGATTATATATTTCTCTTGGCAACTGGTGGTGTTTAGATTAGTGGTCCCCAACTCTTGGGAGCTTTGTGGCTGAGGCAATTAATTCCTCAGAGGCCACGAACATAGTGAATAGGAGTTGAGGTAGGATAAGAGTGTTCCATTGTTGTCAATTTTTCCACCATGCTCACTCAATCCACTTGCATAGAACATGTAATGTCAAAACCTACAATGGACAAGTTGTAACAAAAATAAACCAATAGAGTGGTCTGTTAAGGACATATAAAACAATTTATAGCACAGAAGAGTTTAGCACTTAAAAAATAAAATGATTGCTGATGTAATAACCTGTATCATGAAAACAATACATGAATTTTTACAAAGATTTACTTCCTCTAGGCAGTGTTATCATTTGTAAAATCATGAACCCCTTCCCCACACTTAAGTATTATGAAACCTCACAATAAAAAATATAGGAAACTAGTCAATTCTCCCAATAGCCAAATATTTGTAGCTTGTTAAGTGTAGAGACAAATTTCACAAATTGGTCTGTCGAGATAGTTAGAAGATGGCCCCACCTATAGGATAAAACATCCTACATATAGATAAGAAGAGGTAGGCAAGAGAGTTTCAAGATAGTCTTAGAGTTATTTCCCAATGGAAAGTGTATGAGATTCATTAACCTTATCTTAACCACACATACTTCATGTTAGCTTTGTCTGCAAGTAATGTCGTACATCAGGACAAGTTAAAATTTATTATTTATTTTTGGCAGATTACCATCCTCGCTAGGTAGAATGCCCCGCTACTAGCAAGCCTGTTTAGTACTCCGGTGGGTTTACCTAGTCATACCATAGGACAGTACCCGCTTCCAGCAGACCTGTTTAGTATCCCAATGGGTTATCCTCTTAAACCCTTAGAGACTCGCCCTCCATCCTTTAAGATTTTAGTATAAGATTTCTTGTGCAAGAAGATGGGAGAACAACTTTGAAAACAACTTTTTATTTCTTGTTTTTTCAATTGGGATGGTATTTATGTTAGAGGATGACTTTCTGTTATATTCCTTAGTAATTGTCCTAATGTAAGGAGTACTTAAGCAGATGTGGCCTATCTAAAGATATGATATAATCAAGCTATTTAGTGTGTATTGGATGGTACCATTGAGAAAGAACATAAAGGTATCTCTAGGCTCAACTCACTTTCTTCTTTTGTAAGTTATTGTGATGTTTCCATGACTAACTGCTAATTATACCTCATTTTTACTCTTTGATAAAGACACTTTGTAACAACCCTGGTTAAATAGATGCATAGGGATTATTAAGTAAAATTAATTAGATAATTAATTGTCCTAATATGGTTTTAGTTAAGCAATGATTAGTATTAATAATATTATTTATTTATTTATTAATTGTTTATAATTTTTGTTTGATTAATTAATTGATTGATTGATTACATAACGCATTCAATGATTTGGGTAATAAAATAAGGGGCTTAATAAATTTAATTTAATCCTTATGAAACTTTACGTGTGACAGGTTAAGGATAACATAATAAAGGAGGGAATAAGGTAATTAATGGAGGGGAGGAGAGTTGGTGAAGGGGAAGATATGAGGGGAAAGAGTCCTACGGGAGGGGATTATTATAATTTGGGGGAGGAAGAATTATTGGAGAGGAGAAGACTGTATTTTTGGTTTGGCATATTTTCTGGTGTTGGGAGTTTGTTTTTTTTTTGGGGGGGGGGTTGTGAATCATTGCAGAGGGCACCGGGTTGCTGGGGGTTTTGGGCACGAGGGCCAGGATTCCTTTCAATATACTAGAGCTAGGGAGATGGATATGTTGCTCCTAACTAGCTAGGTGGTTAGTCGGTTTGGGCAGGGTTTGGTCAAAGCAGCTAGCTAGACAAAGCAGATTAGCAGGAATTAGCATCAAGAAGAGGTATTTTATTTTATGTATTTGTTTTATGTATTATAAGGAATATGTAGTGTTATGTGTTTCTTCATAAGCTTATTAGAATCTGTTCATATATTTTATTTAAGATGAATGGTTATATGTTGGTTATTGGTTATCTGTTGGTTATGAAGTTATGAAAATGTTAGGATAGCATTTCTTTAAAATAATTTTTTTTTGTTTTATAAGGCTTTGTTGAGTAGAACCTTACACATGGTATCAGAGCCTTAGTTTGAAATCTAGGCCTGAGGGCCAAGCTCCAACTCTAGCCCCAGTCCCACCTAACCTACAAGCCAAGCACAATTTTTTTTAACACAAATATAAAAATAAATGACATACATATTGAAAATGTAAAGGAAGCAAAGGCCTTATAATTGCTAGTAGAGATTTTGGATGCACTGCTATGATCCCAACAACACCAGTTTTGTTAAATTGTTCCATGAGTATGAATGAAATTGTGTACAAGAACAAGTTCATAGGACTCTTTGGCACTAAATACTAGAGTTTAAATTCTTCTTCTTGTATACCCAAACAGAAGTTACTAGTTTTCGAAAAAAATTAATGGCGCAATACATTAACAAAAATGAAGATAAAGACAAATCTCCCCATTATCACCATCAAGGAATCCCAACACCACTCGCCCAAAACAAAGATATATAAATTCTGCTCTACCCAAAACTAGATTAATTTTTATTTTTTTAATTACTAGATTTATATATAAATAATAGAAATCAGAAAGTAAATAACCCAGCCACAAGTCAAGCACTATGCACTACGCATCAAGAAAACCACCTGCAAAATAACCCAGCCAAGCACCTACAAAACGACAAAGATTAGCAAAAAAAATAATATTATTACTTTTACCTAAAAAAAAAAGAACCTCAACGATTGAAGCATCTTTTTCAATGCAAATTCTTTAGAATAATAGTTGTTACTTGTAATTACATGACAATAAAGAATATTGGAGAATGGGATTGAAGCATTCTCTGACATGTAAAACAAAACGCACAACACAAAAATCAAAGAAAATTTGTAAGAATGTAACAAATTATGCATTCTAAATGGCCAAAGAACGAGCCATATCAGCCTAGCCTTTTGGAACCTATCAATGGAGTAACGTAAATTCATACACCTTTGAACGAGTTACATATATTATTGTAAATTTCCATAGCTTGATATGAATTCCTGTAAATGCCTACAGGTTACCATTGTGTTGCTTCACATGCAGAAACAAAGCATGTAACGAAAATGACAAGAAATTAATCATTTCTTGAATTTCCATACAACATAAAATTAAAATATGTGAGAAAATTAAAGATACCAACTTACGAGGATGATCCAGGTGGATATTGGTGGCCACCCACCTTTTCTGGCTGGCTCAAAATAGTTTTCTGGCAATTTTGGCAATTTACTATTTTTAGCAGGTTTAACTTCCGGGGCCATTTTGAGGGCCTAAATGAAGGTTTTTT
>JZKD02S0021142.1:181390-218223 GCA_000966675.3 Picea glauca | reverse complement strand
GAAACATTATGGTATGAATATTGTATTTGGAAATTTATATTGGTTTGGATGCATTGCTATGATATGTGGATCAGTGCATGATTTCAGGTAACAACACTACCCAAAATCGAATAAATGATGACAAAACCTCCAGCAACATGGTGCCACTATATATTCCATTGTAGGGTGTTGACCCTGGTTCTGTTAGGAGGCGTGGAGGCATTTCCCACTGTGTATCCTCCATTATAGGGTGGGCCATCGTAGGGGTGGACCCTAGATCTGATTAGGAGGGGTGGAGGCATTTCCCACCGTGTATCCTCTGAAACCTGAAGTCATGGGAGAATGGTGCTAGTCACGCTCCCCAGGTCATGTGATGATGACTGTCAGTTGCCTACTAGGGAAGCTTGGTCGAGATAGCGACACTTCCACTTACGGGTTCTATTTGGAGTTAGGTCAGTATAGCTGACGCTCTAAGATAGTCTAGTAGAGGACGGATAGGAATGAAGTTGGAAGTAGGTTAGGGAGGAAGGATGAGTAGAATAGTTGAGACTATATGGAGATCTGTCTTGCGGTGGGGTTTGATGAAGAAAAATGTGTATAAATGAATTATCATGATTATGTAACTAACCACCATTGTTTAAAAATAAATTATTGAATCGAACAATTGTGATTAAACGAATTCTCACACAATTAATTGATTGTTGTTTTTTTAAAAGACTAGTCTTGCTGACTGGATTGGATGAATACATAAAATACTAAAGGATGACAGTTTGATTATTATTACATGTATGAGAATTGTATGTACTAGCTACACATACATTTCTTGTACATATACACTAGTATGTATGAGTTTTCTTGACTTACTTACTAATAAATGTCGGTTACTTGTTATGAATGTGTGAACCATGTTCTTGTTCTTTGTAGCATAAGATACCTTAACTTCAGGATGAAGTTTCCTGAAGGGTGGGTGTATGTAATGACCCTTGATTATTAAGTATAATTAATTTAATAGTATAATCCTAAAAGATTATCTAAACTATATTTATGTCTTAAAATAACATTTCTAATTGATTATTATTAATGATTTAGTCATGATGGTTAATGATTCATTTAAGTATTAATTAATTCATTAATTAATTAAGTATTAAATAAAAGGTGGAGAATAAAATATAACATTAAATTAAGTTGCGTATACAAGAAGGGATAACATAAGAATCTCAAGAAGATAAAAAAATTAATGGGAATGGATAAGGGTAATAAATGGTTTAGGTAGGAAGTTAATGGGGGAGGAGTGTTGGGAAGGAGGGATAAGGAAGGAAGGAAGGAGTGGGAAGGGGATTATTTGAGGGGGAGTTGGCCATGGATTTTGGGGAGCTCTGAGTATTGCAGAGAGGGAGGAATTTTGTGATTGGCATTGACACAGTGGACTAGGGTTGCTGGTGGTTTTGGGCACGGAGGGCTAGGATATCCATTGATATCCTAGGGATAGGAGTTAACTAGTCGGCAGGGAGGTCAGTTTTGGGTAGTGTTCTAAAGAAGCAGGAAGGAAGGAAGTTGCGGATAACAACATCAGGTTCAACAAGATGCGGATAACAACATCGGATTTAAGGTATTTAATTCCAATTTATCCATTGTTTAATTAGATCTATTATTCATTGATAAATTTTATATGCGTAAGTGTTAAGTAAATTTGGAATTATTCTTCTTTATACAGCTTGTAGAAATTACTGTACATTTGGTAGAATTTTTAAATGTTAATTGAAACCGGGCCTTTACATCAACCAACAACTAAGAAAATGAAATCTATCTAAAACTAAAGTAAGAAACAACTATAAATAAAACTTGAAATGAAATCTATCCATCCATCAAAATCCCTGTCAAAGAAAACCCAGATAAGATTCTATTTTATCCTAATTAAAATTTTTGTTTTAAGCTTATTTATAAAATTATGAAAGAAAGCATAATCTAACTTCTAACTTGCACACGAGGTTATTCTAGGGATCTGCAGATCCATTCCTAATCTACAAAACTAATTCATGCTAACATAATCCATCACACTAACCTGCAAAAGAGCAATAAAACAATTAAATTACAACAAGCTAATTAACAGAATAAAACATGCATGTACAGAAAATAAAAGAACAATTTAAATGATGAAATACAGAAACAACACATAGAGAGTTACCAGACTACTGGTGGTCCCCCCAGCAAGTCTTTTTCATTCTCTAAAATCACACCACAAGATTAACAAGGTGAATCCACCACTAAAGCTTGAAAACACAGTTTTGGCACAATTTCGGCAATGTAAAATATCAAAATGGAGAAAAAATGAATTTGTCTCTAATACACTGACTCTTCTACTTGGCTAACAATCTACTGAGAATCCTATTAGTATTTATAATATTACAACCCAATTGGTCAACCTCGGGAGGGTCGAACCACTTCTAATTTCGACAAATTACAATAAATGATGCCCTAACTGACAAAATGGAGCAAGCCAATAATCATCTTCTTTGGACAACTGAATTCGAGTTTTCAAGTGCTTAGTAGCTTGAGGGGGAAAGGATAAACAAAACCCATGTGCCCGATTTGTCCATCATTGGTAATCAATGCCATAACCACCAACTCGCCTTGCGTTTTTATGCAATACTGGGTGTTGGAGCGAGTGTCGGATCGAGTGCCAGAAAAAGTGTCGGAATGAGTGCCGAATCAAGTGCCGGAACCAGAAAATGGTGTGTTTTTTCCTTGTAACACCAGAAAAATGTGAGTTAACTCTTCGAAGCATAAAAACATGATAAATTATACTTGATTCAATCATTAAACATGAGTTACACATACCTTATGCCGATCATACCATTTTATCATAAAATTCTTCAAAAAGATCCTTTAAAAGATGAAAAATGCATATGTACATGTGGCAAAAATGTATAACAACCATCTTGAAAATAATCATATCTCAGGCCCAACAATCAACAACTGACTGAATATCACTTCTTTTAGTCTCTAGAACAACCAAATTCATCACTCACTTTTGATATGGCTTCTCTTCCAAACCATAGACTCTTATCATAGTAAACTGCTCAAAAAGGAACTAGTCTCCCACTTTGGTGTTGTTTTGCAATTGTAGTGACCCTTTGACTGAAGGAATAATTATAACGAATACTTAATTATGGATAATAAAGTCTAATTTAGACATAAAAGAGTTTACAAACTGCAAAAAAACTTCACTGGTGACTTGTTCTCATAGCATAGGCAACTACTCAATGTTTGGGAGAACAACATGTTGGTTGGTCATTCACCATCCTAGACTTAAAATAACCCAAATTTGAGTAGTTTTGATGGATTAACATATGGATGAAGTGAGATTGGTGCATGAATGACCTGACACCCCTAAAATCTAAAAACTATTGGTGCATTGTATTTGCCAAGAACTTGCATAAGTCAAACCTTATGAAGTTTTGATCCTCAGGGTGTGACAAGGCTACTAGGAAATAATATGTTACAAAGTAACATATATAATTACATTGTAATATGTTATAACATATTACAATGTAATATGTTATATAGTAATATATTTTATGACATATTACATTGTAATATGTTATGGAAAATCTATATTAATAGAGCACAAAAAATAGAATACAAATAATGAAACATAGGTAGTATGTTCAGTGTAGTCATTCCCTCAACCTCCTGAATAAATACACTTGTGTAGATTTGGTTTTTTCTTGAAATTTATTCGATCAACATTTAATGTAATATGATTGGCGTTTTAGTTAGCAACTGACTGAATATCTCTTTTTTTAGTCTCTAGAACAACCAAATTCAGCACTCATGTTTGATATGGCTTCTCTTCCAAAACATAGACTCTTATCATAGTAAACTGCTAAAAAATGAACTAGTCTCCCACTTTGGTGTTGTTTTGCAATTGTAGTGACCCTTTGACTAAAGGAATAATTATAACGAATACCTCTTTTTGGATAATAAAGTATAATATAGACATAAAAGAGTTTACATACTGCAAAAAACCTAATATTATATAAAAGAGTTTACATGATCTCTTACCATAAAAATCCACTCAATGGTTGGGAGAGAAACATGTTGGTTGGTATTCAATGAGAGAAACTAATAAATGACATCAATATTGCATGTCAAAGCCTCATTTACACAATAATTTGAGCTAATAGATCATTCACCCTTGTTAATGATCTAGTACCTTTTGTATTTACACAAGAATTTGGTTGAAGATGATCTTCTATTAACCTTTGGATAAGATACTAGTTGAAGATAGTGATGTATTTCCCTTTGTATTTACACGATCATTGGAATCACCTAGACAAGTCCTAGTTTTCCATGGGATTTATGATGGGATGGATCTACCAAAATGATTCAGATTCCATTCTCATCCCTTGTATCGATGAGGTCATTGGAAGAAGGCCGATAAGCATATAAACAACGATTTATAACCGCATATAAATTCATGTTGAGCAACGTCAAATCATCTAATCATAGATGCTTAGTATATAAAAAGGTTCATCATATAATACATTTTCTCTACTAATGCCCCCTCCAATTGTAATAAAGACCTATTGATACTTAGTGCCATTGCGTTGTAGATGTAAGATTTCTTCCATCCAACCTAACATGGCGTAAATTTATTCGTTAATTTTCATGGACTGTGCTCTATACCTGTTGGATGCATGAAATCAGATTGCCCATATAGATAACTGCTACTATGTTACCAGACTTTGACCCATGTAATATTGGTGGATTTACCAAGGTTATTTGTGCTAATATTAAAGAACCAAAATATATCTGAAATGGGCATGGGTAGTGGAGTTATGCATCACCCTATTATAATTGTGTCTAACATAAAGAACATTTCTATTAATTTTGTCTTAATTTTGTTTGTTTCTTCATAATTTTTGTTGGTCAATGTTGGAGATATTAACTCGTACTTGTCTTTTGCTTAAGTTTTCATGAATTTTCAAAGGATAGATATTGAGGAGAGATGTCAACATGAGATTCTCCAAACATTCCTTGCAAATGCTTTAGGTTCTCCCAAGAAGGAAGAAGAGAAAATTCTTCTTCGACTGAGACTCTGAGTGACCAAAAAAAATATCATCAGAGAATATTTTCAGATGAGTCTGTGAATAGATCAACTACAGAACATACTCAAATAAGTGTTATGGATGAATCCTTCTTATATAGTTTGCACATTGATACTCCTACATCTAAGAATGTAGGCAATACCTGAAGACAAGAGAATATTTCTGGTAATTTTCTTTGATTTTGCTTGTTTTTGTTGTATTTTAGTGTATTTAAATTTATGTGAAGTTAAATGTTGTAATTACTTTCAAATGTGTGTGTAAACAATGAGTTTAGAAAAATGGACGATAATGAAAAAGAGAGTGGTTTTCACGAATATTCTAATGTTGGTGCATAGGGTGAAGGTGGATTTAGGAGGTCACGCTATCAAGAAACAAAATATTACATGCTTTCATCCACCTATCCTTCGAATGTTGGTGATGAAATTCCATGGGAAGGGATTACTGAAGCAATGACCCTTGAGCGATGCTCAGGTGTTAAAAGGAGGTTGGAAAATAATATGGCGATCTTGAAACTCCCTCAGGAGAGTAAACAAAGCTTGAAGATTATTTTTCATTCATTGCAAAATTTTATGGACGCATATCAAAATATGGGGCCAGCCACTGACAGTTTTGTCGATCTAATGAGGCAATGGAAGTCAGAGGTGATGGGCCCTGATAAATGGGAGACAGTAAAAAATAAAGTTACAAAGGATGATGCAATTTCTATGTTCAATTTCAAAAATGGGCCAAAGAGGAAGATGTTGAAGGTGAAATATTTTAAGCACCCTGACCTTGCAGGACATTTGTATAACATATTTTTGGTGGCGTATGAGAATCTTTTGTGGAACGATGAGGTTCCACACTATTTTGCAAGACACTTTTATGCAGATTTTTTCTTGTACATGCACCCTAATTATACTAGTCTACCATCCAATTATTATGGGACTGACAAAGGATGAACATATGATCACAAATGGGCATATCGAAATGTGACATTGTTGAGGCCTCCACAACCTTTAGTACCTCACCCAATAGGGGTATTTTCTTCACATTCATATTTGCAAGGTACATCATTGAATGGAAAAGAGGCTAGAAATGCAATCGGGGAAAATTTGGAGGCGATTGTTTATGGTGTTGATGTTGGCATGAACCATCAGCGAGCAGAAGCCAATTATCAGGCCACATTTGTTTATAAAAGAGAGGTGGAGTTAGATACCATGTCAACAGAAGATGTTTTGGAGTATGAAAATTTTTTCTGTGATGGTTGGAAGAAATTCATTCATAATGATGATCCGAACAACAAATTGGTATGTGTTCTAGTTAGTAAATTTTTTACGCATTTTATGATAGTTTACTTCTAATTCTATATTTAGATATCATTGTATCTATAAAAATAATCGAGTTGTTATTGTCATTAATTGCAGTTTGGAGATATGCTAAATGACTCTCTAGTAAATAAGGGACTTGATTCCACAAATTTAAATTTAGATGGCTTGAATTAGGTATGTGTTTTCTAATATCCACAGATGAGCACTTTATTTGTTCAATCTCCAATCTTTTGAATAATAGATTAACAACATTTATAATTTTGTATAAATGTGAACAGATTAAATCTTATATTTATTTCTTAGTTGTATTGTTCACATATCCCTATTCCATCTCCTATTACTTGGGGAGGCTTGTCTCAATTTTCATTGGGAGAGTTTGAAGAGATTGGGAGTTCACAAGTATCATTTAGTGTGTTAAAATAATTCAAATTTAATGTGTTATAATCATTTAAATTTAATTTTTCAAATTTTCAAATTTGAAATGTGTTATATAGGCTAATGTGGAGAAGAGAATACCTGAGAGTGTGCTTGGGACGGATATTAGGATTGAGAAGGAAGCAGAGGAAGCACCCATATTTGGGAAGGATGTGTCCATTCAGGATGATTCATAAATGTATGTTTTTCACTTTTATGAAAATTTTGTTTTCTCAAATTTTTAGTTTAGCCTTTCCTATTTAATGCTTTGATGAATTATTTTGAAATATAAAGAACCCCTAGATAAGCTTATAATTTTATTAAATGGTGTACATTCAAACTTATTTAAGGTTAGATCATGATGAAGACTTAATTTTGAGCTTGAACATTTGATTATTTGAGAACAAAATCTATCCCACATCAAAAAAGGGAAAGTTTCTAAATTTTATTCGATTGCATTCCTTACTTTCTTGTCCAAGAATGGCGTAGTATGGACATTTGTGTTTTATACATACAACTAAGTGAATTCATTCTTGCCAGGGTATTTTCAAACTCTTAACTAAATTGGTTACTAATCAAAAAGATGAACATTCGAGTATATTTACAAATAAGATCACACATATTGTATATGTGATCTACCTCACACATAATTTTAATGAGCATTTGATTATATGTAATATGAATACATCCCAAAGATGAAATATTTAAATGGTTTTTGAAGAATGAATTTAATATACATGTGAAGATTTGTGTTTTTTTCATGTACATGCAAGATTATATGAGAACATCTATTCCACCGCAGAAAGAGCAGATAAGTATTTTCTGGAAGAATGGTTTTTAAAATGGAGATTTGTGAACTTTTTGAGATATAAGTATTTTTTTGGAAGAATAGATTAATATGGAGATTTATGAGTCCTTTAGTTTGAAATGGCATCATGGAATTTGATTATATGACCACTACAGAAGAGGAGAGAAGTATTTTACTTCTGAGGAGGTTAGTATTTTATTTCTCTGTAAATATGATCAAATAACATCACCTGGGATGAGAATTTCACCTGAAGGATTTGGGACTTTATCCACAAAGAGAATTTCACCTGAAGGATTTGAGACTTTATCCAGAAGGAGATAAGTATTTCATTGGAAGAATGACTTAATATGGAGATTTGTGAACTTTCTTCCTACACAATTCTACATTTATTTTCATATTATTATCTAACTCTAACTCACAATTTTTTTTACCAAGAACACAATTTTTATCTTTAAATGTTTTTAAGATTTTAGATAAGATTTTGAAAATTGTTTAAATCATGTATTCTTAATGTGGAGGGTAACTATCTTAAATCTGTTTAATTGTGGTTGGGCATGTTATTATTTCTTATTGTTTATTTAATATTTAGTTATAGTATATATGCTAATATATGCTATTTTATTATTATTATTATTATTATTTATTGTTACAGATGTCTAAATTATATTTGGTGGAAAATATGTTTACAATATATTTTGTGGGAAAGAGTGTGTTGGTGGATGAGCCTTAACTCTTTTGGTATGTATCTCAATTTTTTTTTAATCACAATTTTTTAATTTTGTTTTATTTAGCATGTTTGGATTGTAAATTTTTTATTTTTGAATTTTGTTTTTTTTTGTAGGTTTGAATTGCAGGTATGAAGTGATCTATCTTAAAGTGATGGCTTAGAGTCCATAATTTTTGAGTTAAATGTCTTAGTTTTTGTTATCATCCTAAAATGGATGTGGAACCTATGTATTTTACAGTGTAACTATTTCATAATTTTGAAATTCAAAATATCAATTTATTGTCTCATATTTGATTTCTCAAAGTTGATGGAAAAAAAGTGACAAAGTTGTTGTTAGTTATGATGTTTTGTATATTCTTCTTTTTACAATGCATTAAATTAAGCATCAAACTCTTAAATATTTTTCTGCTATGTATTAATTTAAATGCTTCATTTTATGTCCATTGTGGACTGTCCTTGGGCCTATGGGGACTGATAAAATTCAACATATCTTGATGCAGGAGCATCTACGACGTCATGAAACGAGTAGTGCAGGGATAAAGAGAAGAACAGTTGGACAACACCATCACATACATTTTAAATTACTTTGAAAAGATTCTTGCACCGTCGTTTGAATGAATGCATTCATATGAAACGCGCTTGTATTGTAATGTAGATAAGAAGACATTAAATGGTTTTAAATGCTGGTAGATAGGGTTAGCTGTAGATTAGACAGTTTCACTTCCAGGAGGGAAAAACGAATATAGGCATCCTCCTTGTGTAATTGATTATTATTCAGCATTAGCATAGAGGAGGAAGAGAAAAAAAGAGCAAGCAAAGAACTTGTGAATAACACCCATGTACAGATTGAATTAATAGAAGAAAGCCCTTGATTCAATTCCATGGTTGTGTTCGAATTGTGTGTGTTGTTGATGTTATGTTGTTGCATACTTGCTTCTCTTTATGCTTATCTTCTATATGCTGCGTATGTGATTGCATATCAGGTTTGAAACCTGAGAGAATGAGAAATGAGTTTCAATTGTTTCGCTGTTTGAGCCAGGAGATTCCTGCATAGAGTGCAGTTGAATTCCTCCGCATAGAGTGCATTGAGGAGGCTAAGTAGTTAAACTCTTGTTCTCGTTTGCCCAGAGTGAATTTGGTTGTTAGAGCCGTGCCAGGGTTGTGCAGGCTGGACGAGGTCTCAGAATTGTGATTCCAAGCTAAGGCATTGATAGACTGTTGTTGCAAGAGTGCACAAGGTCGAGGAGACTTAAACACTTAGTTTGTTTGAAGTAAATCCGCAAAGAGTGCGTGCAGGGAGTTTCCAGAAGGAACCCAGAAGCCGTAAAAGCTCAGGAGGTTTAGTTCCTTTCCTTCGCTTACACAGGTGAAGGTGGTAAAGCGGAGAACTCTTCAAGAGGAAGAGAATCGACGACTTGAAGCTGTCGAGTAAATCTTTCAAACCCAACAGACCGTCAGATCGCGGAGGAGCTGCGAGGGAGTTAACTCGCAGGCGCATGGAGGAGTCCATTTGCCATTGCATATTGGTATATCGGGGTTGGCGAGTGCAAGAGTTGCATGCACGTCGAAATCGTGAGTTGCGATCCCCGATTTAATTGGAGCCATCGATCATCGGAGGGATAAGTGGCACGATATCTCGAGGAGTCGGGACTCGGCACTTCGGCGTTTTCAAAGTCAAAGGGAGCACGGAGAAGCAGCAAAGCCCCAAGTTGCGATGGGTCCCACGGAGAAGCAACAGAGAATAGCACGTGGCATCATACATTAGCGTTCGGACTTTTGGAAGGTGAGAAAATCGCCTCCTTTCATCTGTCGATTTCCCAATAGGGAAATCCTCGATATATAGAAGTGTTGATCGTTGACATCGGGGATCAGGAGTCAGAGTTTCATATTTCACGAGAAGTGCACCCAAGGTTCGCGAATCCATGAAACCCGATTTCCTGACTGGCGAAAGGGAGATCGTCGGGAAGTGTACTGTGGGTAAAGAACTCCCGAGAGAGTTGGAAGGGTTGTTGACTCTTCGGGCCGAAAAAGAGAAGGTCCTGGTGGAGCGACCGACTGCTGTGAGAGCGGGGTTTCATCAAGAGTGGTATCAGAGCTGAAAATCTTGTCTGTATATTTCAGGCAGGAGGAGTGAAAGAGGAAAGGAAAGCACTCTGATACTCACGACTTGCGTCAAGAGTGGTATCAGAGCGGGTTATGAAGTTCTCTTTGTTCAGGTAGCAGAGAGAAGCAGATACACCATGCCACCCAGAAGGGAAAGAAAATCTCCTGATCGTGAGGACAGGGATGCCCGAAGAAGGGGTAGGCCAGTAGGAAATGCTGAAATAGAGCGAGAGATGAGAGATCTCCGAGCCAGACTTGAAGAAATGGAGACCACCCAGAGATGTGGTGTTGGTGCAGCAGAGTTCAGTGATCCCGAGATTGAAGAGGAAGATGGACATGATGAAGAAGAAGTCACAACAGAAGATGCCTCGACAGAGAGGTTGATTAGAGCCATTTCAAGGATGAGCTCGAAGATGAAGATGGACATTCCCGTCTATGAGGGAAGTCTAAATGCAAAATAATTGTTGGATTGGATCCGAGCATTGGATACCTACTTCGACTATGAATATATCGAGGAGGACAAGAAGGTAAGGCATGATGTTACCAAGCTAAAAGGACATGCAGCCTTATGGTGGGATGAGCTGCAGGCGGACAGGCGTTCCAAAGGAAAACAGAAGATCAAGAGCTGGGATCGAATGATCACCAAGATGAAGGAAAAGTTCATCCCGAGAGATTACCAGATCACACTGTTCAGGCGCATGCAGAACCTGAGACAGAAGTTGATGATGGTGAAAGAGTACACCGAGGAGTTCTACAGACTCAAAATCAGACATGGTCATCGGGAGAGTGATGACGAGAAGGTGTCGAGATACCTGAATGGTCTTAGGTATGATATTCAGGATGAATTGAGCATGGTCACCATCCGAATAGTTGAGGATGCGTACCAGATGGCTCTGAAGGCCGAGGAGAAGCTGAGCCGCAAGCAGGGACAGCGAGGGCGAGGCAGGAGCCAGTCTAGAGGCAAAGCAGTTTCCCAAGAAAGAACTCATAGGCCCCAGGGTAGAGTTGAAAGAGGTGGAACCTCACAGCAGAGGCGGCAATATGCTGGGCCGATGAGGCAGCATACTGAGTAGGGTGGCGGATATGCTGACGCCAACATAATTCCTCATACTTGAGGTAGAGGAAGAGGCTGTGGAGGAGTTATCACGTGTTTTAAATGTGGTAAATATGGACATAAATCCGTTGACTATCCAGAGAGGAAGATGGACAGAGGAAAAGCTCACATCACTGAGGCACAGAGGCGTGATGCTGAAAGTGAAGATGCGGACAGCAGAAGATCACTTTGTATGCACAAAGTTCTTTTGGCACCTGAGAAAGAGGTGGACAGTTTAGTGCAACGAAGCAGACTATTCAGGACGGCTTGCACAACCAAGGATAGAAAGTACAAAGTCATAGTTGACAGTGGGAGCACTGACAATCTCGTTTCAACCGAGATGGTGGAGAAATTGGAGCTAGAGACAACTAAGAACCCGAGTCCATATAAAGTCTCGTGGTTACAGAAAGGACACCGGGTAAGTGTCACTAAACAATGCTTAGTTAAGTTTAAAATTGGGAGCTATCACGATGAGATTCTTTGTGATGTCATTCCCATGGACATATGTCACATACTGCTGGGTAGACCATGGCAGTTTGAACGAAATGTTGTTCATGATGGGAGAATGAACACATACACTTTGGAAAAGGATGGGAAAATCCATAAACTGGTGTCGATAAAAGATAAGCAAGTAAATCCTGAAGTGGGCAGCACGATACTTCTTATGAGTGGGAAGGAGCTTCTCACGGAGCTGGAGGAGAATGAAGATCCACAATTCTTCGTTGTCAGGAAGCCAAGAATTGTCCTGACAAGCACAAGAGTGGACGACTTGTCGGAATAAATCCAAGAACTGCTTGGAGAGTTCGCTGATATCATCGTGGACGAACTACCTCGTTCGTTGCCACCGATGAGTAGTGTGAGTCGCCACATTGACCTCATACTTGGAGCAAGTTTGCCGAATAAGGAAGCATACAGGTTGACGCCTCAGGAGAACGAGGAAGTCAAAAGGCAGGTGCAAGGCTTGCTAGACAACGGACTGGTGAGGGAGAGTCTAAGTCCATTCTGTTCCAACAGTACTGAGCCCGAAAAAGGATGGAGGCTAGAGGATGTGTACAGACTCCAGGGTGATAAATAAGATCACCATCAGGTACAGGTTTCCACTACCGAGAATGGATGACTTGATGGATTGCCTAAGTGGGGCAAATTACTTTTCCAAGATTGATCTCAAGAGCGGATATCATCAGATCCGGATGAGAGAGGGAGACAAATGGAAGACAACATTCAAGACAAACGAGGGTTTGTACGAATGGCTAGTCATGCCGTTTGGGCTGACAAATGCGCCAAGCACATTTATGCGACTGATGAATGAAGTCCTGCGGGAATTCATTGGAAAATTTGTGGTGGTATACCTGGATGATATTTTAATTTTCAGCAAAACGAAGGCTGAGCATTTGAGGCATTTAGCTATCATGATGAGGAGGCTACAGTAGGAGAACTGTTGATCAATTTGAAGAAATGTTCCTTCATGCAGACATAACTCATATATCTAGGTTTTGTAATATCGGCGAATGAATTGAAGATGGATCCTGAGAAGGTTGAAGTAATCAGGAATTGGCCATCGCCGAGGAATGTTTTTGAGGTAAGGAGCTTTCATGGTTTAGCTAGTTTCTACAGGAAGTTCATTAGGAATTTTAGTGGAATTAGCACCGCGATGATGGATACTGTGAAGAAGCGGCATAAGGTTTTCCATTGGACAGTAGAGGCTGAGAGGAGCTTCAATTTGTTAAGCGAAAGATAACTGAGCAACCAGTGTTAGTGCTGCCAGATTTTCAGAAAACCTTCCAAGTGAAGTGTGATGCCAGTGGGTATGTTGTTGGAGGGGTTTTAAGTCAAGATGATAGGCCTGTGGCGTACTACAGCGAAAAGATGGATGATGCGAAGCTGAAGTACTCCACATACGATAAAGAGTTCTATGCCATCATACAGGCATTGAAGAAGTGGAGGCATTATCTCATACCCAAGGAATTTGTCCTGTATAGTGACAACCATGCATTGCAGTTCGTGAGTCAGCAGGAGAAGTTGAATCAGAAGCATGTGAAGTGGGTAGAGTACATGAAGAATTTTACATTTGTGATAAAGCACATTTCGGGGACTGCGAACAAGGTGGCTAATGCCTTGAGCAGGAAATGTTTGTTGCTGCAGGAGTTCAGAGTCAAAACCTTAGGTTTTGAAAATTTAAAGGATATGTATGCACGGGACGCAGACTTTGGTGAGGCATACGAGGCAGCCGAGAACCCAGTTCTCAGAGATAGGAGTCTGTGGATTGACTACCTGATCCAAGATGGATTGTTGTTTAAAGGCAATCAACTGTGCATTCCAGACTTCTCTATGAGAGAGAATTTGGTGAAGGAGAAACACAGTGGAGGTCTAGCAGGTCACTTTGGACACGATAAGACCTTCGCCAAGTTGGGCGAATCTTATTATTGGACTGGCATGCGTGTTGATGTAAAACGATTTGTTGACAGGTGCACGATATGTCAACATGCAAAAGGCTGAAAGCAGAACACGGGGTTCTATCAGCCATTGCCCATACCCGAGAGGCCATGGGAAGCCATTAGCATGGACTTTGTGTTGGGTTTACCGAGAACTCAGCGAAGAGTTGATTCCATCTTTGTGGTGGTGGACAGGTTTTCGAAGATGGCACATTTCATCCCGTGTCATAAGACCAGTGATGCAACCCACATCGCAAACTTGTTTTTCAAAGAGATTGTCCGATTGCATGGATTGCCGAGGAGCATAGTCTCGGATCGGGATACCAAGTTCGTAGGTCACTTTTGGAGGATGCTATGGAAGAAGCTAGGGACTGACTTGGCATTCAATTCTGCTTACCATCCGTAGACAGATGGGCAGACCGAAGTAGTCAACAGAAGCTTGGGGGATCTGTTGAGGAGCCCGGTGACCGAGCATCACAGCAGTTGGGATCAGATCCTACCACAAGAAGAGTTTGCATACAACGATTCAGTGAATCAGAGTACAGGTAAGAGCCCATTTCAAATTTTGTATGGGACACAGCCGAGAGGAGTATCTGAGCTCAGGGAGTCAGAACAGGCTGAAACTAGCAGTGCGAGAGCTGAGGAATTCACTGAAGCAATGCAGGAACTTCACACGCAGGTGAAGCAGCGACTGATGAAGGCGAACCAGGAGTATAAGCGCAGAGCCAATCAGAGGAAAAGACAACTTCAGTTTGAAGTTGGAGACATGGTTCTAGCGCACCTAAGGAAGGAAAGGTTCCCAAGAGGGACGTATAACAAGCTCAAGATGAAGAAAATTGGACCTTGCAGAGTCCTGAGGAAATTTGGTGAGAATGCATATGAGCTTGAATTGCCAGAGGGCATCGGGATATCTCTGATTTTCAATATTTCAGACTTATATCCATACAGGACTGATATAGTAGACACTGGAACTGAGGAACCGGTGGTCCAGTGGCGGAAGCAATGGCCAGTTGCACAGAAACCGCAGATGGAGTGCATACGAGATAAAAGAGTTGGAAAGAAGACCAGGAGAAAGCAATATTTTGAGTACCTGGTGAAATGGAAAAATCACCCAGTGGAGGATGCCAGCTGGGAAACAGAAGCAATGATTCAGAAGCATGGTCAGACTGTGCAGGAGCTCATGGATAGGAGCTCATGGATAGGAACCCATGAAATTTTTGAGTCGAGGAGTATGATGCAGGAGCATCTACGACGTCATGAAACAAGTAGCGCGGGGATAAAGAGAAGAACAACTGGACAGCACCAGTGCATACATTTTAAATTACTTTGAAAAGATTTTTGCGTCGTCGTTTGAATGAATGCATTCATATGAAACGCGCTTGTATTGTAATGTAGATAAGAATACATTAAATGGTTTTAAATGCTGGTAGATAGGGTTAGCTGTAGATTAGATAGTTTCACTTCCAGGAGGGAAAAACGAATATAGGCACCCTCCTTGTGTAATTGATTATTATTCAGCATTAGCATAGAGGAGGAAGAGAAAAAAAGAGCAAGCAGAGAACTTGTGAATAACACCCATGTACAGATTGAATTAATAGAAGAAAGCCCTTGATTCAATTCCATGGTTGTGTTTGAATTGTGTGTGTTGTTGATGTTATGTTGTTGCATACTTGCTTCTCTTTATGCTTATCTTCTATATGTTGCGTATGTGATTGCATATCAGGTTCGAAACCTGAGAGAATGAGAAATGAGTTTCAATTGTTTCTCTGTTTGAGCCAGGAGATTCCTACATAGAGTGCAGTTAAATTCCTCCGCATAGAGTGTGTTGAGGAGGCTAAGTAGTTAAACTCTTGTTCTCATTTTCCCAGAGTGAATTTGGTGTTTAGAGCCGTGCTAGGGTTGTGTAGGCTGGACGAGGTCTCAGAATTGTGATTCCAAGCTAAGGCATTTATAGACTGTTGCTGCAAGAGTGCACAAGGTCGAGGAGACTTAAACACTTAGTGTGTTTGAAGTAAAGCCGCAAAGAGTGCGTGCAGGGAGTTTCCAGAAGGAACCCAGAAGCCGTAAAAGCTCAGGAGGTTTAGTTCCTTTCCTTCACTTACACAGATGAAGGTGGTAAAGTGGAGAACTCTTCAAGAGGAAGAGAATCGACGACTTGAAGCTGTCAAGTAAATCTTTCAAATCCAGCAGACCGTCAGATCGTGGAGGGGCTACGAGGGAGTTAACGTGCAGGCGCACGGAGGAGTCCGTTTTCCATTGCATATCAGTATATCGGGGTTGGCGAGTGCAAGAGTTGCATGCACGTCGAAATCGCGAGTTGTGATCCCCCGATTTAATCGGAGTCGTCGATTATCGGAGGGACAAGTGGCACGAGATCTCGAGGAGTCGGGACTCGGCACTTCGGTGTTTTCAAAGTCAAAGGGAGAATGGAGAAGCAGCGAAGCCCCGAGTTGCGACGGGTCCCACGGAGAAGCAGCAGAGGATAGCACGTGGCATCGTACATCGACGTTCGGGGTTTTGGAAGGTGAGAAAATCACCTCCTTTCATCTGTCGATTTCCTTATAGGGAAATCCTCGATATACAGAAGTGTTGACCGTTGACATCGGGGATCAGGAGTCAGAGTTTCATATTGCACGGGAAGTGCACCCAAGGTTCGCAAATCCGCAAAACCCGATTTCCCGACTAGCGAAAGGGAGATCGCCGGGAAGTGTACTATGGGTAAAGAACTCCCGAGAGAGTTGGAAGGGTTGTTGACTCTTCGAGCCGAAAAAGAGAAGGTCCTGGTGGAGCGACCGGCTGCTGTGAGAGCGGGGTTGCATCATATCTCATTGTGGATAGTTGAACTCTTGGACCTATCCTACTATGTATTAATTTAAATGCTTCTTTTTATGTTCATTGTACACTGTTAAAAAACACAGATAAAATATGGTTGAAAATTGTCATAGAATGATATGGTATTTTTTATAATGTATGCTTTTTATAAATAAATAAAATTTCCAACCATATTTTATCCGTGTTTTTAAACCATATAAAGAAGGGTATGTATAAAAAACTATTATGAAGGGTATGTATAAAAAACTCCACTCATTTTGTTGGATAGAATGATATGGAATTTATTTATAGTTTTGTAAGGAGGATCAATTCTAAAATATAATTTTAATTAGAAGATTATTTAAATAAAAGAAATATTTATGATAAGGAAATAGATTGAACTGATTTCTTGACAATATATTATGATATATAGATATATTAACTAAAATAAATATTAATAATACGAGAAAATATGATTCTATTGACATATCATCAAATAATTTTGGCAGAATAATTTTAGCAGAATAACTTTAATTAAAAGATTTATTTATTTTTCTAGTTACTAATGACCTTGTTGGTTACATAGATGCACTTAACTAATAAAAAAAACTAAAGGAAAGATAGGCATATGAGATCTACTAAATAAATGAAAAGAAAAAATTAGAGTGTGAACTAATACAAGAATGTGTTATTATTTATCTATTTAAGAATATGCAAATCCAATAATATAAGAATGTGTTGTTTTTTATATATTTAAGAATATGCAAACCCAATAGATGGACAAGAAAAAAGTGAACGACCATACATACAAGATTGTATCATTGCATATATATTTAACAATATATGATAGTAGAAAACACTGTAAACCATGAAAAACTTATTTGAGAATATTTGGTAGTATAAAACACTTTAAACCATGCAAAGCCTATGCTGGTATGAACTGCACTAAAAGGAAAACATTTTCATGATCTACCAATTTCGTTTAAGAAAACTTGTGTTTGATTTTGGAAGAAGGTAACCAATGTGGGATTCAAAGGAGGAGGTATGCATTCAAGCATTTTGTTTTAGACATGCCAAGGAACAACTCATACCCCTTGTACAACTTAGATAACATGTATGAAAGGGAATTACATTAGTAAAATGATTTGCAGGCTATGGTTTAATACTATTCACATAAACCCACATTTTTGTAAGGGTCAATGATTCACTTGACTTTAGGCAAGGTTGTATTAATTTCCTTAAATTTGTTAGAGAAGATCTATTAGTTACAATTTATGCAATTTAATACTAATTATTAACACTTATAAATAAGTTTAAATGAAAATCAACTTAATTATTAAAATGGAGATTCTAAATAATTTCAAATTTTAAATGAAAATCAACTTAATCATTAGAATGGAGATATTGGTATATATATGATATTATTATTAAAGTGTTATTACAACAAGTGGAAGAGATGTTTAAATTGTTTTGAGTTGTTAGAATATTAATTTTAAAAATGAAAAAAACAATTACCACTTAAAGAAGTCAATGCTCTCAAATCTAGGATAGAAGAGATGTTCAACTCTTCTTTGATTGGTGCAATAGTAATAAAAATAAAATTCTCAAGATAGAAGTGATATCCAACTTAATTATAGGTAATGTTTATATAATAAAATCTCGGGATAGAATATATGTTCAAATCTTTTTTGGTTTGTGTGATAATTATAAAATAAAATGCTCAAATTGATGTGACAATAAAATAAAACCTTAAAATGGAAGAGATGATCAACTCTTATTTAATTTTATCATAGTCATTAAAAAATTGTTCAAAGATAGAATATATATTCACCTCAAAGTTTATATACCCTTAATAAAATGAAATCTCAAAATGAAAGAGATGTTTTTAACTCTTGTTTAATTTTGAGAAAATAATTAAAAAAAATATATTCAAAATAAAAGAGATGTTCAATTCAACTTTAATTTATATAATTCTTGTAAAATAAAATAAAAATAAGAATGAGTTAAACTTTGAAACAAGATATTATTACAATAGAAAATATAAAATCTGTTTAATTTTTTTAAAAATTAATGCAATATTATTAAAATAAAATGGAAAAAAAATACTATTGAAAAAAGTAGGTGTTCAATGGAAATGGTGTTTAACAATTTTTTAGTTTAAAATAAAATGCTCACAATACAAAAGGTATACAACTAAATTTTGATTGGTGTAATGCTCATAAAATAATTTTGATTGGTGTAATGGTTGAAAAACACAGATAAAATATGGTTGAACCATATTTTATCTGTGTTTTTTAAGAATGATATGGAGTTTTTTATACATGCCATTTTTATACATATCCTATTTGGAAATATGGTTGAAAATAGTCAAAACAAGTCATCAAATTTAATACAAGTCCAACAATGAAAATAGTCAAAACAAGTCATCAAATTTAATATAAGTAAGTGAGATCTTCATTAAAATTTATATTGATATTAAAATTTATTAGAATTTAAAATTTTTCTAAGCCATCAATAGTCCCTTATAATCACATGGAAATGGGTCCTAGTTTTGATATGAAGTTATCATTTTCATATGAAAAAACATTGAACAATCAAATTGCAAATAATAAACGCATTTATTCTATATGTAGTAAATTGGTTACATGAAGTAAAAGATTTTTGTATATGATACAAATTATAGGTTCCCTAGATACAAATTATAGGTTCTTCCCTAAAATTGTAAATAAGGTTTGATAAACTTTATAATTCATGGGAAATACAACTTTTCTTAATTGAATGGACCATGAAAGTAAACTAAACTGGAAATGATTCTAGAATCCTAGATATTCATAAATACATGTAATGTCAATGCAAAATAAAACATTATGGAATGTACATGTGACACTTGTTTAAAAACACCGTATTGGTATTCCATACTCAATTATTCATTCATGATCGACTTTGGAGATTTTCCATTTTCTAACTTTTTTTTTTATTGAGCTTCTATTAACTTTATGCGAATTACACATACCAAATGACTATATTGACAACTTGTGACATCTGACCGATAGTCTTGAAAGTGAACATGAGTATCGGTTTGATGAGTTTCTTGAAAAAAATATCCTTTTGATACAATGGATCCTCTTTCATATATAAAACCATTATCATCAAAATCTTCTAATAGCCTCATCTTTGTTATGTGCATCGCATCAAATAATATTTCACGTTTTCAGTGTTGTGTATAGGTGCAACAATGGAAAATACATCTCCTGCAAATAATTGGATATATTGGACAACAAATAGTTTGTGTTAGATTATCACACAAGTACATCTACAATTTATTTGAACATAAAAATTACCTTCTCTAACAAGATCAAAAACTCTATCGCCATCAACTGACACTATAGTTTCATTTGATTCCATCTCCTCTATGCAAACTGAACAAAAACAAGACTCATTTATTCTATCAAATGAAAAAACATTTTGATAACGTTTTGTTTTAATTGAATGTATTTTTCTTGTCCCAGGTATTGTACTGACATCATATGATATTGATCTATTTACATCTTGGATTCCAACATACCAAAAAAACCTGCACAAGACAAGAACTTGTTAACTTGAAATCTCTCAAGAAAATGATTGAAGATTGAATATAATTTTGAACACATTCAAATAAAAATATCATGTGTACATGTATAACATTTTTATATAGACACACCTGTGCACATCCCTTGACGGATTACATTCATGGATTAGCGCCATTTTGCACCATTCAACAACTTGTTTAGCAGATTCAAATCGATCAGCACGAGGGTTCATATGATACCTTCGAAGTGCTCATTTTACACATGTCCATGCAGCATCGTGCTCTCCTTTTCCATGACCAATCTCAAAACATTTCCAACAATGTGTAATGTTTAATTTTTTATGAAGATGACATAACCAATAGAATGATCGTGAAGATTTGAACTGACCCACACACCCATCTGAGCATATCCAATGTCGATCGAATCTGTTTTCGCGTTCTTTCAATGAATCATAAAATTTATCAAAACAATGTTGCACATAATGTGTGTCGTGTGCTCGATCATCACTTGTATAAAAGTGATATTCTTTAATAACATGTTTATTGTCGTTGGTTCTTTCTATGTTATCAAGACTCCATTGAGCATGTCTATATAGAACGTGGACAAATATCCTGACTTGATCAGAATGATAATATTCGATCTGTGTTTCTTTTTGTGCAACAAATGTGTAATTCTCTGCAAAATCAACTACAAACAACATTGTCCTTAGTGGAAACACTTCACGAGATTGTTTGAATTGTAGGTATTTCCATCGAGATCAATGTGAATTCTTGGTGTATTTATAAATTTATTCCTCAAACTTCTTCAAAAAATATATCACACAGATTTTATCTACCTTCAAATCGATCCTTTTGGAAATAACATTTGAAGAATGTGGAGTCATGTTGTTGATATATTCATATCTCTTCCAATTGACTGTTATATTAGAAAATGATTGATCATTCATATCAATATGATACTTTGAATGAAACAAACTTATATTTCCACAAGGATCACATTTCTTTCCACCAACACATCTTTTTTGGTAAAATAAATCATCATATTCTCTTTCACATAGAATTACAGATATAAAAGCATAGAATGTGGAAGGAGGAGGTGAACTTGGCCATAGAGTTTTACCAAAATCGAAAAAAGTGTTGTAAAACAACTCGAATTCCACATTATAATGACAACAACAAGTGTCACGAACAGTGATGGGTCTAACAAACCATGGTTTTTGTTGCACAAATGTATTGATGGAAATTTTAACTTCTTTGTGCTCTTATTTGAACTTGTTGAACAATTCTATTTGTGTCATTGGCAATATATGTTTTGGATGTTCTTCATATTGTTTTCATGCTATTATTAGTCACAACACATCCCTTTTATGTGGTGAAACATGAGATTATTCCAACCAACAATTATGGGCCAATTTTTTAACATTTTCTACAAGTCTATCTTTGTAGGGTTGTCTAGAAATCACTGTCTAACAAACCAGTTTATCATTTGCATTTGTTTACAATCGATTTTTTTTTATGTTTGTGAAATTTTTTTCTTGACGTTCCCATTGTTTTTTCCATGTGTCGTGTCAAACAATCTTTTATATTTCTAGATGAAACAATTGTTGTTTGTATCACTCTACGTGCAACACTGACATCTTTTTTTTGAGATTTTCCAAATCTTTTAATACACTAGTTATATTGTCAAAGACATTTTGTTTCACCTTTTTATCCTTTGTCGACTTTTGAATACCCAATAATGATGTATCTTTTTTTAACTTTCTTGAATTTATTAGACAGAGTAAAAGTTGATCTTGTACTGTTGTTGATTCATCTTTGAAAAAAGTATTATGCATATTCTTAGTTCGATATCTTATATAATGCTTATCTTTTTTCTTCCCAAATCTGTCAGTATCAACATTTTCTAATATTTCATCATCAATGTTGATAGAATCTCCTGCATATCTCAATTTAACATTTATATTAAACAACAAAATCCGAACATAAATTCACTAAACTATATATACAAGTGTTTATATTGTATAAGAATGATGGGGGGTCTGTGGTTATGGGGAGTTTTCTCCGCACATGGCTGTGGTTTTACTAGTCCCCTTCACTAGTTTGTGGTTACTCTTCTCTCCATCCCTTTACTGCTCCCAGATTAACCTTCTCCCTATTACATTTCCTGATGGCCTCTTCGAAGCCTTTCTTGACCATGGAGGATTTCTCGGTGACCATGCGGGATACTGTCCCTTTGGAGATAGTTATGGTGGATGTCATGGCAACAAACATTTTGGCAGGTGGAGGACCACTCGAACAGTTGGAGGACACAGTTAAATTTATTTCCCTTCCTCCTTAGGTTGAACTGGTTTCCCCTCCCTTTCCCACTCTACTCGACGAACTTTTGTTTGGAGACTTTAAAAAACCTTGGATTCTGAGGCTTTCAGCAGTCGTTTTACCCCCGCTCAGTCTACTCCAAACTTATAATATAGATTGAGTAAATTCTATCACAGGAGGACTCTTTCATTCTCCCCTGAATCTTACCCTAAACCGTACTGTCTCTAGCAATGCCACAGACCCCCTAGTCTCCACTGAGTTAGGACCTTCTGTAGACCCATCTCTCCCCTCAGATAAGGGTTTCATTTCTTCTCGGTTTGAACCAGATGAGTATAGTGGTTGCGAGAAGACTTTCTCCACCAAGGATCCCTTAAACAAGCACTATACTACCTCAGAAGGAGCTACTAGAACCAGAGAAGCAGGGTCCATATTGAAAAGGAAAATCTTAAAGAATAAAAGAAAAGTTGTAAATCTAGCTATCGGAGAAGATGTGAAGATCAATCAGGTCACCCATATGGAAAACCAAATGATTTTTGGGTAGGTGAATGGCATGATTTTTGTGGTGAAAACTATTCGAGAATGGATTCATTCTGCCTGGAAGGATGAGCTTGGATACTTACCAGAGTTGGTGGAATTAAACAACAACTGGTATGCTTTCACCTTCCAGAATAGTGAGAATTCCAAATGGGTGCTAAGAAAAGCATGGAGCATCAACAACTCTCCTCTCCTTCTCAAATATTGGAATCTACTATTTGATGCAAGCAAATAAAACCTCGACAAAATTTTGGTTTGGGTAAGATTACCAACACTACCTTTCTATATTTGTTCATTTGATTATTTCAAAAAAATTGGGAATTTCTTAGGAGACTTATTGGATGTGGACATGAATTTTGAAGAAACAAAACAAAGGAAGGTAGCAAGAATTTTGGTAAATTTGAATGTCATGGAAGGCCTTGGTGAAGATATGGATCTTAGTTGGGGTGGATACACTTATGCTCAAAAATTAGACTATGAGAACATACCTTTCAGGTGCCTAAGGTGTCATCAGTATGAACATGTTGTTAAGAATTGTAAGCTCCCCCTAAGGACCAGAGGAACAGTTTATGGAAGTTACAAAGATTCTTAGAAGCTTCGTGCAACCTCAAAATCTACTCTCTTCACACAAAAGGAGAAGGCAAGACAAACAGATGATATGTCCATATATTTTGTACAATCTATCTCAAAATTGGCTACTTTGCACCCAAATCAAAAAACACTAGTCTTGGAAGGATCCACTTCCTTCCTGGTTACAGGTACTTCCTCTAACCCTGGCCCCTGTATTATTGTTTTAATAAATAATTTGTCCATTAAAAGTCTTGAGTGGTTTCTCTCTCCTTCGCTCCCCCCGCTCCCTCCCTTGATTATTATTCTACCCTCCTTTCTGCCTCCCCCTTTAGCCCCTCCATGTCCCGCCATTTCCCCAACCTCCTCTTCATCCCTCTTTCCCTTGGAATCCCTTGCCTCACTTTCAACCTCAGCCTCAGAGGATTCCACTATTTCCTCATCTAATACCTCCTCAAGATGTTATTTCTTAAGATCCCTGAACAAAGAACACTGAGGAGGTTTATCCCTGGAACTGACTCCAGCAGAGAAAAGTGGTAGAGGTAGAAAATCCCTTATTTCAAAAGAACAAAAGAAAGCCAGGATTGATCTTTTAGCAGGAAAATAGGTCTCTATTGAAATGGCACTTAGATCAAGGCGAACCCTCAGAAAGGGACCTTGATGAAGTGTTTTTCCTTCAATTGTAGGGGATTGGCTAGCCCCCTCAAAATACCAACTCTTAAAAGAATGATCCTCACAGAACATCCAAATTTCCTACTCCTTCAAGAAACCTTGGGGGAAGGGGTGGAAGTTTATAACAGACTCTTATTGCTACTACCCGACTAGAGTTTCATTACATTGGACTCTATCCTGAGATTAGGACGACTAGCTATTTGATGGAACTCTCGTACTATAAAAGTCATTAACTCTTGGGGTTTTGACTCCATACTTGGGATCACAGTGACCTCAAAAGAACTTGAATAATCCCTCCATATTGTAAACATATATGGTCCCTGTCATAATAGAGGCTCTTACTGGGACATTTTCTTCTCCAAGTCCTTCTTAAAATAAAAACTCTTAATCTTGGGAGGAGACTTAAACTTCTCTTTGGATTTTAAAGAAGTTTGGGGAACTCATGCGAGATCAGACCCTCTCGAGCTACTTCACCCAAAAACCGGAAGAACAATTCTTCCAAGCATATAAAAAAGGCAGGAAATGCACAAACTCAATTTGGAAACTAAAAGATGATGACGGAAAAAAGAAGCACACTTTTGAAGGAATGGAAAAAAATGGAAAAAACTTCTTCCAGGACCTCTACAAAACTAAAACCAAGGCCACTATTGAAGAAGTGATTCGAGTGGTACAACAATTTACTCACTTTACAAGTGAGGAAGACAACATAATGCTTATGGAAAAGGTAACCCTAGAAGAACTAAAGAATGTAATGAACAACTTTCAAAAGGGAAAAAGCCCAGGACCAGATGTATGGACAATTGAGTTCTTTCTAGGTTTCTTTTTTATCTTATTGGACAAGACTTACTAAGCCTAGTTGAAGAGACAAGGCTTTCTGGGAAAATGTGACTTAGTTTAAATTCAAATTTCACTACCCTTATCCAAAAAAAGGATAATCCAAACACCCTGGACGATTTCAGGCCAATATCTCTATGGAACTATATCTAAAAGATCATTTCCAAAGTCATAGCATCAAGACTTAAGAGGGTACTTTCTGAAAAAATTTATTTGGAACAATTTGGGTTCCTGAAAGGCAGGCAGATTCATGAAGCAATAGGAGTGGCACAGGAATCCCTACACAACATAAAAACTAGGAAGTTGAAGAATGCGGTACTAAAAAATGATCTTTCCAAAGCCTATGAAAAGGTAAGTTTTCTCTATATCCGACTACTTTTAACGCATCTAGGCTTTACAGTTCCTTTCATCAAATGGATTATGTGCTACATTATAGTCGTGGCCTTCTCAGTGCTCATAAATGGTTCAGCCATGATGTTATTTAGATCTGAAAGGGGCTTAAGACAAGCCTATACACTTTCTCTTCTTCTATTTCTTCTCGTTGCTAAAGGACATAGCAGGGATATCATAGAAGAAAAATGGTATGGGTCCTTCCCAGGTATCAATATCTCCAATAATCTACACATTACACACTTCCTCTTTGTAGACAATATCCTTGTCTTCACCACAGGAACAAGAGGGGAGGAAAACACTCTCAATAACACTTTGAAGCTTTTCTCCAAAGTGACAAGAATGACTATAAATGAAGGAAAGTCTACCCTTACCACCTTTTTCCTCTAAGAATGGGGAAAAAACCGATATTGACTTTTCTTCCCTTTTGAAGAGAAAACGATTGATGAAGGTCTCAAGTACCTTGGGTTCTCTTTGAAACCAAATGATTACAGGAAGGAGGATTTGACTTGGCTTCTCAAAAAATTAGAAAAAAGGTTAAGTTCTTGGAGTCATAAATGGATTTCTAGGGCTAGCATATTAGTTCTAGTAAAATCAGTATTGGAAGCCATCCCAGTTTTTTGGATGTCTCTGTCTTGGATCCCAAAAGGAACTTTGGAGGCAGCTAGAAAACTCTCTTTCAGATTTTTGTGGAGTGGAAAGAAAGATACAAATGTGACCCCTTGGGTAAGATGGAAGAGGATTGCAGTCCCAAAGGCTTTAGGAGGATGGGGCTTAAAAAATATACATGTTTTCTCCAAAGAATTAGCTGCAAAAGGGGGATGGCGCCTACTCTCTACAAATAGCCTCTGGACAAAGGTTGTCACTAAAAAGTACATTGAACCAGACTCATTTGAATCATGGATTAGACGAACTCCAAAAAATCTCAAAGGAGCTTCAACGATTTTGAAGGAAATTATAAAGTCTTTCCCTATAATAGGGGATGGTCTTTCTTGGAAGGTAGGAAACAGACTTTGGGTAAGGTTAGGGGAAGATCCCTAGATGAGAAGCGAAGGAAAACACTTAATTTCAGACCTTCTATTATCTACCTTAAAACAAAAATGATTGATTACCTTAAACTCGCTTGTTGATCAATATTCCACTACTCTTTGGGCGCAAGGGTGGAAATCTGTCACAAGTCTTGAATTAAACATTAAGGAGTCAACAGAATTGGAGATTTACCTAACAACCCTAAATTTTTTGCAAATTAGGATAAGAGATCAATAAAATGAGTTGGTGTGGGACATAAATGATTTAGTCATCTACACCCCAAAGGAAGGATATTTACACCTAACACAAGAAACTTCTCAAGCTGAACCACTATGGTGGTGGAAAAGTATCTGGAAGATCAACGATCCTTCCAAGTCAAAAAAAAATTGGTGGAGTGTGCTATCAAACAAAGCCCCAACCTGGGACATACTCCAGAAAAGAAATTTTGTTGGATCAGGTAGATGGCCACTGTGCAAATATGAGGGAGAAATGGTACAACACCTTTTTCTTGAATGCACCTACCAAAAACTGGTTTAGATAGAATTTGCAGGTACTCTGAAGTTCCTTTTCCAATGGAAAGGCCACACCTTAGATCAAGCCTGGAAGAACTCATGGGAAAACCTTTCTTACAAATACTACAGATTAATCCCTTTATTGATCACTTGGGAAGTATGTCTAGCAAGAAATGAATCCATCTTAAATGAGGTAACTATAGCTCCTGGAAAAACTTCACTAAATAGTTTTGAAATTTTCTCTGCCTTTCCATCAAATGAAAGAACCAAGAACAAACTGATAAAAGAAGTAATAATCGAAAAATCCTCACCTTGGGGTTTTTTCGATAGAGCATCCCAACAATACACCTGCGGAGGAGGAGGTTTACTATACTACTCAGACACAAACTACTACACACTAACGTTTGGACTAGGAAATGGAACAAATAATTATGCTGAATTAATGATCCTCAAACTTCTCTTGGTCTTTGCACTTGATAAAGATTGAAAAAAGTTAGCAGTTTATGGAGACTCAAAAAATGCAATAAACTGGATAAATGGGACTTAAAGATGCAACAATATCAGACTTGCCAATATTGTAGAAGACATAAAAACATTGTAGAAAGTTTTTGATTCCTTTTCCTGTCAACATGTCTACAGGGAAAGAAATGAAGAAGTGGAGAGGTCTTTGAAAAAGGGCACATACATGGAGGTGGGCCACTAGAAGATCACGGAGTTCTTAAATGAACAAATACAAGAACAACAAAGAACTTTTTTGTAAATGAAGGTAACCTTTAATATTGTTTTTTAAGATTTTGGACTGCAAAATCTATGAAGGATACTATGGAAAATGAAGATAGAAATTCGTACTCGGAAGCATTACAGGCTTATTGTAATGATTTTGTAAAATCCTATGGGATGAATAAGATAGTACTACATGATATGAAGTATACAAAAATACTATATCATAGGAATACACCATGAGGTGTATCTACAAAATGTAATTTTGATTATCATAATGAAAATTACTCTTTTTTTGAGGAAACAAAAAGTGTTCATATTGTATTATCTAAATTTATGTACATACCTATAGGTGATTCATCTTCTGATTCAATTTCGGTTTCAACGTCTTCTGCTTCAATTTCGATTTCAATGTCTTCTTCGACATTATGAGACAAATCTATTTATGTTTTTTGAAAAACATCAAATTGTAATTACAATCAATTATATTATTTACAATATTTTAAATTTGAATTCTATACTTTTAATATAGACAATATGTGCATGCATACCTGGTTGGACTTCTTCTTGTTGAAAATCTCTATTTACACTATCATCATTTCTTTCTTCAATATTTGCACGTTCTCGTTTCTTTCTTCAATAATGCTCTTTCCTTTGTTCATTTTGGTGAGTATCATCTCGAGTGCGATCAAATTTTCTCTTGCACAATTTTTTGTTTCCCATGACTTTTATAGTTATCTATAAAATATATGTTTAACAAACACTTCACCTTGAAAAAATGCTCAACATTTATCCTTCAACATATAAATTTTTATTCCAATAAAAACTTGAACAAACATCAATTACCTTATTCAACAAAAACCAAAAAAATGATTTGAAACTTTGTTTAGGTGCTCTAGAAAACCATCATGTATCGATATCGATCCTTTGATTAAGCCTATGGAACAGAGGGAATAAATAAAGAAATAAAAGAATACAACTGCAATCAATAATAGAAATGATTTGAAGTCCCTGTCCCTTAGCTCATATATGTCTGTCCATCCGATCAATTATGTTAAATGTGTTCGGTCGAAAGCGTATTTATACGATTTGGCATGAAATTAAATGATACGTATCTTTTCATTTTTTCCGACCGATGGTTCAACAATATTTCGGTCGAAATAAGGTTTTTTCGGCTGAAAACCTTGAAAACCGTTTAGGTTTTACGGTTTCTGTTAGAATTTTGTTTTTCGTCTGAAATATTAGTTTCTTGGTTGAAAACTAAAAATTTGGACTGTATTCAGAAACTATAGAATTCCCCCAAGCTTACATGAACTTTGGAGGTTGCGGACTCCTACAAATACTCAGAATTTGGTTTTGAAAATGACACTAGCATTTGCAAAATTAAATATACTTTCAATTCCTATAATTTGTTTTCATTTTCATTTTTTTTATCTTATTTTATTTAATTTTTAAAAAAAATCACTACATAATATTTTTAGCATACATTATGATTCAGTGAAATGAAATATGTGTATCTCTAAAAATATACAGTGAAAAATTTAGAAACAATTATATTCATAATCCTTAAACTATTCTTTTCAAAAGGGTATATTTCGATTTTACTTTTAAGTAAAAATTAAGATATATACAAGGTTTGGGAAAACATGTGTTCAAAATATGCAACGTTTTCATCTTGGTCAACTTCAAAAAATCTAGAAATTATAATATTCATCCGTTAGATTCAAAAGTATAGTGATAATAAAATAGAGTCTCTATAGATTGTTGCAGTATATTTTGTTTCTTAAAAACATAAGTTTAATAATAGATACATTGTTTTGGGAAAAAATAACTCATTATCATTCCTTTCATGTTTAAGGAACATACTCTTAAACAATTGTCAAATTGACATATCAAATCTTAATAACAAAAATTTGAAAAATAGTCAATGGAAAGCTAACAAAATTCTTCACAAGTTTTGTTTTTACTGTAAAGTAAAATTCTAAATAAAAAAAATACCTTTGTATGCCGAAATTTGAATAACTTATGAAAATACAGTTTTTTTTCTCATAAAACAAGCAAAAGTGTTACCCATCTTCATGATTTTACCCGAGTATCGCAAAAAAAAAAAAAAAAATTATCATAGTTTTACATGGTAAGTAAATCATATACATATTCTACCTCGAAATAAATAAACTTCAATTACATTGAAAAAATACACATAAAACCTAAGATAGGTTATTCTTCTAGATAAAATAGCATTGGCCTTGAATGCCAACTTGCATTGATAATGATATCACTTTTTGGAAAAGTGAAAAATGAGATATAAGGAAAAGATAACAGTTCTTACCAGAGTTTTTTGGTATGTATGGATATGATATTGATTCCAATAGACTTTGTATAGAGTATCAATAACTAAAAAATAGTTAATTGGTCATAATGCGTTGTACACGCACACACTCACAAAAACACATAAAAAGTTACGTTTGTACACACTTGAATATTTGAAAAGAATACTATCATTTGATATTGATATTTCACATGTATTTGACACTTCATATTTTGTAGGGAAGAAAAGTTAATGCCAAAATATTAGTCACCATGAGAACAATAAGAAACTAATGATCATCTATTGTCACTTAAACTTAAACTTGCAATGTAACAATGAAGTAAAGTTGTCAATGTTTGAAAAGACTCTTTTGAAGCAATGAAGTAACGTTGTCAATGTTTGAAAAGACTGGATTCCAACCTTCTTTTCCATAATTTAGTATCCTCAAGTCTACTCCAACATAAAATGCTCCCCCAACTCCCTAAAGAAAACATATACTTGTCGATAATAGTTTGAAAGTGGCACAATATTTGAATTTCTTGTAATAAAAATAGTGGAAAATTTTACCTTGACAAATATCATCTCTGCATCATTTTCTTTCTCCCATTTTTCATAGATCTTGGCTAATTGGATTGCATGGACATCATATTAGAGGAACTATTAAGGAAATTCAAGAAAGATGTTCCTAGCCTATATCCTTAACCATCAATTAGAGAGGAAAATTGATCATTGATTATCTTACCATTTCCCTATTAGCGATATTCAATTTATGTGGTTTATTTAGCGTGATGACAAGTACATGACCTTTTTCTTCAGCTAGGACAACCTGCTTGAATACCACACCTTTATTTAGTACAATTATCACCCAAAATATCATCAACCAAACTAGAACCACTATTAATGCACAATTAATTTATTTTAGTCACAGAAATATCATTTCTTAGAACTTGATTAAAAAAAACTAGAGTTCACTATCAAAATGATTATGGTAAATGTTGTGTACTAATTTAGTACCTCTTCTAATCCATATATGAAGTTATTTGATTTTGAATGTTTAAAAAATAGTGAAACACAACCCTAAAAATCTCCTAAGTATGTATCAATATAACTAAATAAATATTTCTCAAGCAAATTACAAACCAAACAACTTATTTCATGCCCATATTACAAAAAGTGGAGCTAGAAGTGGTTCTTTTGTGCCACCTATACCATGAGAAGAGTTCGACCAAAGGATCCATTGTAAGCATATTATCTCACCCTAAAGAATATAATGGCCTTTGACATAAACATAACACATGTTGAATTTTTCTTGAATATAGGGAAAGGAAAATGAGCTAGCTTCCACCCTAATCCCTAAATGTCTCCCAATCATATAAGTTTCCAACCATCCCTTTGGAAATATCTGAACCAAAGCAACCTAAAGATCCCAAGTAGGGAAACAATAGACGTGAGTCCCTATTGGTCAATCTTGAGCATGTTGTGTATAGATGGAGGTGACCCCCTGATTAAAAATAGCCCCCTCCTTATGTGGGCATGATTTTAACATCTACTTCATATGACATCTCATGTTTTTTCACTGGGATGTTTACTATGTTTACTTTTATTTATCTGTCTTGGTAGTTAAGACACTTAAAAACTCTATGTTTTGTTTCCATTCGTGGTAAAGTTCCATTGAATAGGTTGTTTTTCCTATCAACCTTAGCTTGTCATGGTTGTTATCACAACCATTTTTGGTATAAAATGCATGGGATATTTTTCTATATTAATAGAAAGAAGAATAATTTTATCAACAACAAAAAACAAGGAATGATTGTATATATGGTTGATAATGTTAGTGAATTTGTAATAGTTGGGAGATTTCAAGGAACACATAGATTTTCCAAAACAAATAATATAAAGTTGGCATTGGAATTTAAAGTAAACAAATTTTTCTAGATCAAGCTTTCAAAAAAATGATCTAGAAGACATGATCAGTGATCCTAAAGAAAAAAACAAATGAATCAAATGTCAATATCTCTAGCAATTGGTTGGAGCTCTTGTTTGGAGGGGATGTTGGAGGAGAATTAATTTGTAGTTTTCATTAATAAACTAATTCAAAAGAAAATAAATAATTGCATGGGATGTTGTCCCACTATTGTTAACACAGAAAATACATATACAAAATTGTGTTTAACTTTATCCTATTTTCTTTGTACAACTATAACAATTAATTAAAAAAACGAAATTCATCATAGAACTTGAAATAGAACATAGAACCCAATCCTCCATCATACAACTTGAAATAGATCCAATTTCCTAGTAGAGTGTGTTTAGGTTGTTCAATGTCCAATATTCACCATTAAGTTGTCCAATCTTCACGAAGTTTGTGCTGCCCATGTTTTCTGGTCTTGTGTTGATTTCTTTTCGTAGGCTCCAAGACATGTCAAAATAACCAAGTCAATACTAGAAAATCATGGGCAGAAAAATCTTTGTCAAAAATGCATTGGGGATCGTGGAGGTGACCACCTTTAAGACTTACATTTGTCAAATACAATAATTGGTTAAATGAATGAATAGTAACTAAACATCAATGATATTTTATTTGACAAAGATAAATAAAGGTTATATGATTGAATAATAATTAAAGATGTACGATGCTTTAGAAATATTAAAGGGGAATATATCATGAATGAGCTCCGCCCCCCCTCACATCCCTCTCAATTACCCATACGAAATCATGAATAACATGTATAAAAACAAGAATTAAAGGTAAATTAAATCAACAAGGTACATGCATACAAAACATATAAGGTCCATGCACAACCAACAAAACAAAAAATTATACAGTCAATAATTTAAATTAGTAAAATTTCTCTGATAGATTAATTCTATCGTTTCCATAGATGAACCATATATAAAATATTTCATTGACATGATTTACTTCTTTTTCAATATCACTAAATTTATTTGAACCACTTACATTTATACTAGGCACTAAGGACTTACAATGTAGCTAGGTTTTCTTCTAGCTAGTGTCTCCTAATTCAATTGAAATATTTGGTGTTTATTGGCATTTGTGATCTAGTGTGTTTTTCATTTTTTCAATGGTTGATTCCATCTAGAATCTAAAGGCATCATATAATAAATAAACAAATGTCATCATTGAAAACAAACTCCATTGTATTATTTTACTAGACACGAATAAAAGTGTAGTTGAAAGAGGGCACCACTAAAACAAATCATTTATTGACAAGAAAACCAAGTCAAAAAGAAAGATAGGATTATATTTCAAAAGGATAATGAGATCTAAGCCATGTAACTATAAACGCAAGTTCAATGTAAAATGACACAATCACACCATGTTCACAAAAAAAGGTGTTTATATACAAGGCAAGATGCAAAAAGAAACATTGAATCCACCAATAAAATGCTATGAATTAATGTATAATAGAAGAAAATATTCCTTTCCATCCAGTTTACACGCAATTAGATTTCTTTCAAATTAAAAGAAATAGTATCAAATGGTGTAATGCCAATCAACTAAAAAACAACCCACCATCAAAACAAAAGACACATAATGCATCAATCCATAACCTATTCCAACACACTAATATAGTATATGTTATACAATAACTGATAAAGAAATTGCCTCTACATAGGAAAATAACTATGCAACACCATGGAAACATAGATATAAGCGTACCATATAGTAAAAAATGAGTTGACTCTATTTACTTCTTCCACAATATCACTATCTTCAACTGAACCAATTACATTTTAGACTAAGAACTAAAAACTTCTAGTGTATTTGGGTTTTGTTGTATCTAACTGTTCCCAATCAAATTGAGGTCACAGGCTTCATTTTTGTTAGGGTTTGTGAGATATTTTTAGTTGTGTTCTTTAAATGGTTGATTTTGTTCAAAATCCAAAGGCATTCTACAAGAAAGAAACAAATGGCATGATTCAAAGCAGACTAGACTATGTTCTTTTACTATACACGGAAGATAAGCCACATAACCATGAAATAAAGTTCAATGTAAAATAAGGAAATCACACCACATTCAAAAAAACAATGTTCATATACAAGAAAACATGCAACAAGACACATTGAATCCATCAATCAAATGAAATGAATTAAATGTATAACAACTAGCAAGATTCCTTGCCATCTAGTTTACAAACAAGTGGATTTATTTCAAATTCAAAGGTATGGTGTATCATGCCACAATTCCCATTAAAAAAAATGAAATTATCCATTAGAACATAAGGTATACAATGCATCAAGCCAAAACCTATACTAGAAAATTAATATAAGATATGCTAGTGAATCATCATAGTTTTTGCAATCAAACAAACAAAGTCTAGAGCATCACTATAATAATTATAGATCAACCAATCACTAACTTAAAATAACATGTATTCCATGATGAAACCATTTCACATGTCAATTTAATAACCCTGATATTGAAGAATCACAAAACAACACTCTTGCATACTTTGAGACCTAGACAAAAAATTCCCCCCCAAAAAAGAAAAAAAGTGTGGCTAGCAAAATGTAAACTATTTTACATTTAAATTCTACAATGTTTCATGGGATCTCATTATGGAAAGTTGTTATGAATTTGGATTTGATCTAATTTTCAGGAAATTTATTGAACATTTGTTTGTTAATTCTAATTGAGACACAAGAAAGGGTCGATACCCTTCGACCCTTATCACCCTACCACAATATAAAAACCATGGCATATTAAAATGTTTCCTTAACTTACAAGATGCCTGGCAGTATATTATAGTAAATGATAATCATAAAATATAAGAGTCATTGGTTACAGGTTGGGTAAAATAGTATACATACCGCCCCCATAATAGCAATTCATGTATCTACTCGATTCAAATTGTAATCAATCAACAACTCTTCACCTGCAACTATTGATTTTATTTCACATACAAATAAACAATTTCATTCACACGCCTCGAATACACAATTGGGTTTCTTATTTGTGGTCAAGGGTCGTGTGCTTTTTATAAACACTGAGATATTCCTGACTTCTTTTGGCCTTCTGTCAATATACATATATGCTCCTTTATTTTGATCATTGTCTTTTAGTTGTATATAATTTGCAGCCACACCATATCTTCACATACTTTTTATATATTGGACTAGTCATACCCAATCTATGTAGATGTATTAGGGTCCAACGTACTCAATCAATTCATTTAATCCCCTGTAATATACCTTTATTCCATCCATGGAAAATAACCCCAAACGATGTGATGATGATGGATCAATGTGGTATATCCTTTCATTGACACAAAAACAAGTGTTTATTTGAGGAATATCCTTGGGTACCCATCGTTTCAATAGACATTTGTACCTCAAGGGAACCTCAATGTCTTCTATGCTCTCATCATTATAATAAAATGAAATCCCTTTAGAAAGAAAAAATTCCATGTGTCTATGGGATTTTCTTCTGATTTTCCCACCCCTAGTTGATCTTCTCTTTTTAGACCTACTAGATGTCTCACTTTCCTCTATTCTACCTAAAATTCCCTCACTTGACGAACATAGATATGAAAAATACATGTTCATTTGTATGTCCTATAACACTCCACCAAATGAGAGAAACAATTAGTGAGTGTCATAAGGGTTGTGATGAAACATCTTGAGGAAACCACAAGAACATAATAGTACAAGTGACTTTTGTTGTTACAATAAAATTCTCAACACGTTCTCTTTTTAGCAAACTTAAGAATAAAATAGTACAAGTGATTTCATGCTTCATGGATTGACATAGACCATAATTTTAAGAGAACAGAGGAAGGGATTTCTTTTACAATCCAACATATTCTATAAATAACTAGATATTTCTACAACAATGAGTTGCAACTAGAAAGTAGACCACATTTTAATTTGACCATAAAAAATACGTTTTATTCACGATATTATTGAGTTTGACCTGCATTACATCACCATATCAACTTTCACAGGTAGTATTGACTTGGATACATAAAAAAAAATTCATAAAACATGGTTTCAGTGACAAGGAAATACAAGAAGTTCAAATAAATTCCTTGAGTAAAAGTTGCTTGAACTTTGATTTTATCTTTCAAAGTCATTTATTACATGGTTTTGAGTTACATCAATTTGAATGATATCCAGTTTTCTAAATTCTATAAGGAGCATAGTTGACAGTTCGTGTGTATCATATTATGTGGACATTGATGAAGACTGATTACATTTAATATATTCGTAAGAGTTAAAATCCTTCCAGAGTTCATACCAAATCTATGCACAATATAATGGAATGAGAGGCCAATTTTCTTGTAGAAAATAATAAGTAACTCTATAATCCTCTGATTGATGGTACTGATTCATCGATTCTTTGTAAAATTTAAAAATCCTTGTTCCGTGCACTAGACTAAATATTTTCTTATCACACAAATTCTATAGCAGGGATGGTTTTAAGGATGGAAATTTATTTTAAAATGTAGAAACCTTGGCGAATATTACTAATCCTTCCTATGCCAACTATAAAATGTTTGGTGATATTTTTGCAAAATATTCAAATTTCTAAGGATTTTATATAGTTTGTATAAAATTTTAGTGATTTTTAAGGTA
>JZKD02S0021142.1:141093-181340 GCA_000966675.3 Picea glauca | reverse complement strand
GGATATTACATTATTATTTATCTTATTTTATTCATGTTTTTACATACTTAAGCACACCATGGAAAACATAACAACCAAGTGTGATCAAAATCTGGACCAGGGGATCAAATTTTGCCCAAATTTCAAAGTGCTCGGAATGCGACGAAAACAGTTCCATTGCATCCATCTCGTCTTCCTGATTCCTATGCCAACTATAAAATGTTTGGCGATATTTTTGCAAAATATTCAAATTTCTAAGGATTTTATATAGTTTGTATAAAATTTTAGTGATTTTTAAGGTAAAATAATTTTATCCTATAGAATTTGGGCGAATCATTTTTAGAATATCAAATCTATCTTTTGCCTTTCCTTTCTCTTGTATTCTCCTTTTAATTTTCATTTCTTCTCTTCCTTTCTCTTCTTCTCTAGAAGAAAAAATCTTTACCTATGCAGAAGTGGAAGAAACTTTTCTTACCTGTACCAACGTTGCACACTCTGCATTCTGCATTTTCCACTCCACCAGCTTTTGGACTTAGTTTATTTTCCAAACCTCATTTTTATTCCCATGCAAAGTGTTGGACATGTAATCCTTGGTATTGTGTTGTTGTAACAATAGTGTAAATATGAAGAGTTGTATCTGATACGAAGATTCATTCGTTGAGGAATACCAACAATAATTTATTGTTGTATTTATGAACCTATCATGTTAATTCATATCACATCAAGTGTGGAGTTATGTTTTATGCCAATTCCTGGCCTGACAGTGGTATCAAATCTCTGGTTTAACTCCACAAATATATTCCCTAGGAATTTCATTTCCTTAGAATGAAATTTGTATATGTGCTCCTACCAATACCTCTGCATTACATTCCCTATGCGCTCTCTCTACTTGATTCTCAATCTACCTCTCATGTCTATCTCTCACCAACTAACTCACACATTGTCTCTTAGGTGATTCTCTATGGTTCCTGTCACTTCACTTGTCTCATGCAACATGCTACCAAAACTCTAAAGAAACCATATTTCACTTAGCTTGCTCATCTCATTGTCCTTACGCAACCTCAAATTGAGTTTCTTACATGATCATTGTATTGTAAGATTTTTGGTATTACGTACAAGGGTTTTGTAGAAATGATATTTATACTACATTCATATCGCTCCATAGTTTTTAAAGACTGATCCTCATCCTCCCCGATTAATGTGATACCTAAGAAATTTCACAAAGAAAAATAATCCTCTACTATGATCCTTGTCGATCTTTCTCACTAGTCACTCCATTCCCCACGAGCAAGCATACCATTCCTTCATCATTGAGCCATATCTACAATTTATTTTGATAAAAACCCTACCTTTCATCCTTGGCATTCCTCACACTATTTCATTTTCTAACGTCTTCACACCATTTTGTTTTCTTACCAGGGCATTGTCTTCACTTGATGCTTTCCTAGACATAGATTAATCATCACTCTTTCTTACTAAAAGGGTTCTCTAGACAACTCAGATAACAGAGAACAGATAATAGGTGGTGTACTATGGGTCCTATCTTTATTACATTTTGTCCAGTTCCATAGACTGTTTGGCCCCCACGGTGGTTGTTGGTCGATATGGTTGTGTCAAAGAGAAACCTCAACTCATTTCATTTATGACTTCAAAGTATTGTCTTTATTACAAGAGACAAGAGATTCTAGTGAGAGCTATTATGATATGAGATTATGTTTGCATTTTGTTCTTTCAAATATCTATTTATTGCACTAATATATTACAAGTCACTATATCTATAATATTACTAGATGCAGTACATTTTTAATTTGTTCAGGAGCATCGTATTCACTACTTGTTTAAGCTTTCTAGAAGACTTATTTCTTCCTCCTTTTTCATCTATCATCTGTATCAATAAGAAATGATAGGATGTGAAAAGGAGAAGCTCAGAGGCAAGGGGATGTGTCATAATTCCCATAAAAAATTCAACCTTCATTGTACCCATTGCATAATGGATGGGTCACATGAAGCTACTGACTACAAAGTACCATCGCAAAAGATCAAAGAAGAAAGACATAGTTAGAAAGAAGACACAAGTGAATCTTTAGAACCAACTGAAGGAAAAAAACTAGCTCATTACATAGTTTCCCATTGCAATATAGGATTAACTAAATATTTGTTTAATGATTCACTTGCCTCTTGGGGATATGCATGGCTTCTTGACATAGGAGAAACCTATCACGTGACATTTAGAAGTGATTTGTTTGAATACTTCAATGAAAATGTATATGTCATAGTGCGTTTTGTAGATAGATAAAGTCTCAAGCCTTCATAAATGGACACCGTCAAGATTAAGTTTCTTGGACTCTCGTATTCTCTTTTGTACAATGTACTTTATCTTCTTGAGTTGCAAAGGATCTTGTTGTACCCTGTGCAAATCAGAAAGTAAGGCCACTTTGTTCATCTGTTCAGTGGTAAAGTTGAGATATGAAAGCATTCTAACAACATGGTTGTCATGACTGAAATGGAATATGGAAGATTGTTGAAGCTGAATGGGACACCTTCCCATACACACACTATTGCATACCTCTCTCATCATGACTCATGTATAATTCCATCTAGTCTTTTGTGGCATGCTATATTTGGCCATATTAATTATGATAATATCCATTTGTTGAGAAAGAATGGTGTTTCTAGTTTGCCTACTATTCCTAGGAAATTGAAGCAATGTGATGCTTGTATCCTCAAAAAATGAAACAAGCAATCCTTTCATGATTCTACTTGTAGAGCATGTAGAAAACTTGAATTAATTCATTCTGATTTGTGCATACCTATGCCCATTCTTTCTACATATGGAAAAAAAAACATTGTTACTTTTATTGATGATTACACAAGAATGTGTTGGGTGTACTTATTGAAATATAAATCACAATATTTTGAAACTTTAAAAAAAAATCATGTATGGATTCAAAATGAATCTCAATCTTGTATTGGATCTATCTGCACTGATAACAGAAGAGAATATACATATAATGAATTAAAGCTACCTTGTTCAACATGGAATCAAACATCAAACAAAAGTTCCATACAATCCCCAACATAATGGTGTGGTTGAACAAATGAACATGCCACTCCTAAATATGGTTCGTTCCATGATGTTTTTAAATAATGTTAAATTGATGTTTTGGGTTGATGCAGTTCTATGTGTAGTTTATGTCAAAAATAGGTGTCTATATCATGCTCTTAAAAACAATACTCCTTATGAAATATTGTATGGCACATTCCTTTGGTGAGGCATCTCAGGTTCTTTGGTTCCACCTACTATGCCTTGATTCCTAAGGAGAAAAGAAGCAATATTGATGCAAGGAGTTGGAAGTGCATATTCTTGGGGTACTATTATAACCCTAAATTGTACCATACATGCATACTTGGCATCAGGCCCTCTGACTTGCTATTTTTTCCAAGCCATCACTGAGTAGCTCTTCTTAAAAAACATATTTTTGAAGATGTATGTGACCTGCACCACTAATGCCCACATACACATGCTTTTCACACCAATACAACTCGCGTACGTACGCTATATGCACCATTACATCTTGTGTATACCCACAAATGTTGTAAAAATTAAAAAGTTGCAAGGAAGTCATTGAGATTACGGGCTATTGGGTAGTTTCCCAACTATCCCACTACCTATATCCCGTCACCCAACCGAATAACCATCCTTTTGTCATATAAAAGGAGGTGTCGGGGTCTCATTCAAAACATAAGCATAAGAATAGTGAAACTTTGTCTATTTCAAATCCCCTCCTTACCCCAAGAATTTGCAGAAAGCTTGTGAGTTTTGTGCCAAAATTGCCCATTCTTTCCTTTTTCCTTCATTATAAGTCTATTCCATTCCCTAGAGAGAGTGTGAGAGGAGAAAGATACCTGGAAGCGTAGTTGGAGCTTGGTGAAAAGGATCCCAGACTAGGTTCGAGGAGCAGTCGTCGATCTCATTGTAAGTAAACTTTGTGATATCAATAAAAGGAATACTTTTTTTTGTCCCACGATATGATGTGTTCAATATTTATGTTTGATTTATGTTTTATTATGACATCTAACCCACTAATTCATATATAAGATGCATGTTCATATGTCCTTGTTTGTCTTTTTGTGAATGCAGGTCAGCCTTGGAAGGAGACTTTTATTCGAGGAGCAATCGAACGTGAAATGATCGTCATTGGATGCAGAGTTTAAGGTAGAGTTACCAGATATTTTTACTTTGTATTTTATGCATGAATGTGGGATATATTCGGGGTAGCTATAAAATGTAGGATACTTTTAGATGGTTAGATATTCCTACATGTTGAACCCTAGTGTAGTCCATAGGGGGGTTTTCCCACTATAGCAGAACTGGAAACCATACTGGGGAAACCTCTGCAACCATACTGGGGAAAACTCTAGTGTTTTCGGGGGTTTTATGGGTGTTTGAATGTTTTTTACATTTTTTTAGTTTCTTTATGATTTTTTTGAGTATTTAAAGGATTTTGGTCACCTGTTGGTGCCATACCAGGCCTCCCTGCCCTGTCAATCTACTTGTTTATCTTATTTTTTAGGATTTATAGAGGTGTACGTAGCCTATAGTGGGTCTGCACACGTACATACATGCCCTGCCTTTAGACAGCCTACGTACATACGCAAGCTACTTAAGCACCAATAGTGTGTCTGTGTCAAGAAACATTTTCCTTAATAAGGGGTAGTCAACCTCTTCCCTGATTGAAGTCAGACTTCTAAGGGTTTCTTGATTAAGTACAATGTCTCTATTTTTACAATTGAAGCGTGGGTTTGATGTCAGTTTGGTTATCTTTTTAAATGTTTCTTGTGTTTAGTACAAAAGGGTTTTGAGCAAGTCTTCAAGTCTTTTTTATCATCCTCTTAGGTGTCTTTAGGGACTCCCTGTGATCCACAGTGGGCTAGAGGTCAGTTTTCAGTATTGACTTTTTTTTTTTACTTTTTCCCCTTTCGCTTGCTTTAAAGAAAAAGAAAAACAAGTTTCTTGTTTCAATCATAAAAAAAATAAAAAAAATAGCATAGTGTTGTGTTTTGTTCACATCTTGAAAGAATTTCAAAAGATAATCCTTCTTTGCTAGTGTTCTTATAAAGTTTCATTTTTCACGAGATTCTTAACAACATCAATTGCACTACCACACCCCTTTTGAGTAAATCAAGCCTTAAAAATAATGTTAATTTAAAATCAACTAGACTTTATGTTTGTAGGGTCAATCAACTAGTCTAGGCTAGAGCCTTGAATTAGGTTGGAGATGAAAATCTTCAAGGCTTAAAAAAACAATTGGAGTCAGTCCTAGGGGAGTGTAAAAATTTCAGTAAATGTAAATTTTATCCAAGAACCCCCTCCAACATAGGGGATAAACACAAGGTCGCGTGAGGAAAGGTAGCAGAGATAACCCCTCCAAATCCGGACCAAGCGTATTGGGGAACAGATATTGAAGACTTGTCGTGGGACAATGTCGGTTGCATTTGCCTATGGAGCTTCGTGGATCTCGAATCCATTTGAGTTCCTCAGTTTTCTTCCGGACCACTTGCTCTCGATACCCTCGATAGGTTTCAGGCTTGTTACCCTGCTCATTGCAGTCCACTGGAATGTCGATCCTACTCGGCTCATGAATGTTCGCGAGGTGGAAACTTAGTTTCCTTTATTTTAGGGACTTACACAAGTGACTGTGGGGGTATACCACGGTACCTAGGGTAGACGTTGGGAAACACTTTGCAGAGTATACCTAGAGGGTGCTTCCATATTCAAGTTTCACTTGCACTGGTAAGTTTCTCTAGTGTTGGTTGGTGTAACTGTTCTTCCAACTAGATAGTGGTTTCCTTGATTTTCATTTAGGATATTTTAGTGTGTGCTCTGTGCTCCCTAGTTTTCCATAGTGAGTTAGTCAGTCATTACATTGGGTCTCTGACCTAAGGAGGTAGACCGCCCACTCCATCGGTCATGAGGACTTTTCGGTATTCCTCTTAGAAACATGGAGCCGCCTTTCTATAGGTGTTATTTTGATCACATTGGTTCACCAAAGTTAGTGTGTGAGACTTTTACGGAATTGAAATATCCCACAAGGGGAGAAACTATGCATAGTATATTCATGTCTAAATTTACTGATGATACCAACCAACGAACCCCTTAGCAAAGGGATTCTTGTGTTTTTCCTTTCTTCGAAAACGTTGGTGTCCCTTTGATGGCCACTTTGTACATTCCTGGGTTGAATGTGGGGTTACTGGTTTGGTTGGGTACCATTCCAAATGTCCTTAATGCTCTTGATGATTCTCAGTTAAGAACCTTATGCCATGGGCATAATGTTGATGCTCCTTTGTTAGCAAATTCTTCTACTGCTCCTTCTCCCACCTCTAGTGAAAGTACAGTTACTAGTAACTGGAAGTCTAAATGAAATATAAAGAGGAAGAATAGGAAGAAGAAGTCACCAAAATCTGCAAGTCATGTTGGAGATAGTTCCCTAGCCTCTGCAAGTCATGCTCGGGGAAAGAACCCAGCCTCTGCAAGTCATGTTGGGGGAAAAAGTCAAGTCACTGCTAGCCATACTGGCAATAGGTTTGTAGCCTCGGCGAGTCATGTTATCGACCCATCACCAACCTCTGCATGTCATGTTGGAGATGTGAAACCAGCCACTACCAGTCATGCTAGGGGCATTGATTCTATTGAGAAACCTAGATGTATAGGACATAAGCTGAAGTTCCCTTGTAAGATTTGCAAGGGAGATCACCTTACTCATTTATTCCTTGTCCTTCTAGAGGTACAAAGATTGTGGTCCATGTCTTCAAGTTCTTTTGATTCTAAGTCTTATGAGGTTTCCTCATAGTCTATTCAACCATTGGTTGAGAAAGTGGTCATACTGATGCAGTATTTAGTTGATCTCACTCGTCTTTTGGGGGGTGAGGTGCCTTTAGACCATGTACTCTCGCATACTATTCAGTCATTGGTTGAGAAAGTGGTCACGTCGATGCAGTCTTTGTCTAATTCCACTATTCCCTTGGAGAGTGTCGAGTCTAACAAAGTGGTCACACCGATGCACTCTTCAGTTGATCCCACTCTTCTCTTTGGAAGTGATGTGTTTACCAACTATGTTCTTAGCATTTCCAGTTCAGTACTTTGAGAACAAGGGGGCATTCCACTCACTTAGAGCACACCCCCTTTAAGCACTAAGATGGTTTTCTTTGATTGGAATGATCTTGTTGAGCCTCATCTTCCTTCTTTTGGACCTTTTCAAATAAGGGTTGAAGTTAATTCAACAAACATGTATTGATGTATTGGGGATGAAGGAGCCAATGCAAGTATTTTATCCTCCTCGATTTGGAAATTCTTGGGATCTCTTGAGCTTTTATCTACTTTGCATGAACTATTGGCTTTTGACAGATGTCCTAGTGAATATTTGGGGGTTCTTCCTCAGTTTCCTATCTTGTTAGGTGGAAATATTATCCTTTTTGATGTTATAGTGGTGCAAGGCCAATTAAATTTCAATATTCTTCTCGAGTGTGATTATGTATATGCTATGAACGCTTTGGTGTCTATGCTCTTCTGGGTGATGCATTTCCCTCATAATGGGAGCATTTTCACTATCGACCAGCTGGCATATGATAATCACCATCATAATTCAGAATTAGTTCAGGCTGCCCCTTTATATGTTCCTAGTGTCCATGTATACTCTACCCTGCCACGAGTTAATTATGTGGCATCTTATCCTTAGTGCTCAATTGCTTCTAAGAAGGAACCTGTGAAATCATGTTTTCTTTCTCGAGACTTGGTATCAACAATTGATCCATTGGTTTATCCAATGGGGGCATGGGATCCCTTCCTTCCCCCTCTAGGTCCAAGTGATGTTTAGTCTCCTTCTGAGTCTGATCTTGTTGTTTGTATATCCTCAAGCCCTCATTCTTGTGATTCTTCATTGATAGACTCTGCCAGTCCTGGCTAGAGCCTCCATCGTCATATGGAATATGGCTAGTTTACTTCACCCTTTGGGACTTTCAACCCTCGTTTACATGATTTATCAGATTTTGAGTTGCCTTTAGATGAGGCTATATTTAAATCCATGACTATGGCTTCTATACTATGGGAGGACTTACACCATGGTTTTTGTTTTCTTCCCTTTTGGGAGACTTTCCATGTTGACTATAGAAGAGAATCTTGGTCTGAGCCTAGCAGTGGACTCTACCTGAGCCAGTTTCATGCATGAGCCATAGCCCCCTAGAGTCTTCTTTCAGCCCTTTCTAGACTCTCTAAACATGAAAATATTGTCGAGCGATCTTTTTTTCCTTCATGCTCTCCAAATTAAAACTTGACGACACATCTATCTGGTGATATTTTACCCCTTTTTCAGTTCAGATGGTCAATTGTACAAACAAAGGTATACTATAGGAACTTTGGTTTGCTAGACGATTATTCTCAAGTATAATTTTAACCCTTTTTCATGTCTGAGGGACTAAATTTATGAAAAGGAACCCCCACAAAGTCCATAGTTAATCTCTTTTCATCCTCCCTAAACTTGAAAAGATTGTCGAGTGACCTTGTTCCTTCAAACTCGTCAAATTGGTCCAAAAGAACATCCTCTACGGAGTCCATAGTTAATCTCTTTTTAGACTCCTTAAAATTGAAAAGATCTTCGAGTGACCTTGTTCTTTCACACTCGTTAAATTGGTTTAGAAAAACATCTACTAGCATGAGTTTACCCCTTTTCTAGCCTGTAGATTAAGGAGGAAAAAGGTACACCTTGGGAGATTTGTCTCGCCGAGAGAGTTATCCTAAGTAAATTTTATACGTTTTCGCGCTAAGTGGACTAAATCTAGAAAAAGGTCGTGAGTCCATAGTTAAGCTCTTTTCAAACTCTCTAAGCATGAAAAAACCATCTATCTTACCTTCTCTGGGCTCGTGAAAAATACTTTGAAGGGGGTTTCATCATGTCTTTCTAATCATAGTTGAATCTCTACGTTTTTGGCCTAATGTCGATTCCATGTTGCTCTCAACTGAACCTTTGAAGCATGCCTTATAAGCAAGCCATGTATCACTTTACCTCTACAACCTGACACCTTGACCCATGGAGGAATTTTCCTGAGTGTCCTTTTCATGCACATGTCTCCTTTCTTTGCGCATTAGTGTGTTCCTTGCCCTTGGAACTAGTATGCTTGCGACACTCGTTCCTCCTTTGTAACATGTCATTCTTTTATTCTTTCTCAAGCTCTTCAAAATATTGAAAAAGACAAAAAAATCAAATATACCCCAAAAAGAGGACTGGAAACGTATTTTATTTTTATGGAAGATCAATGAGTCACCCTTTGACAAAGCACATCTTTTCATTTGTCATCAAGCATTGGGATTTAATATGACCTTAGGAAGATGTTATCTCTAAATAGATTTGTGTCCTCCTACATTTGGTTATCCTTCCAAACACATGGAGAGTTTTCGTTGCCTCCTGCATCGTGAAATTATGTCAATGTCATGCTTCTTGAGTCTGATCATCAGTCGTGCTCTTGTCCAAGGGAATTTTTATGGAACTTGAGTCATCCTTTCTTTAGTTTGTCTCTTATCCTCATGCCCAACCATCCCAAATGTCCAATCAAGTCCTTGTTCAAAATCAATGAAGTTCTATGCCTGATCACTGAGATCCTCGTGTCGGTTCCCGAACGAGTCATTGATGACCTCTGGGTAGTGAATTCGTACACTCACATTACACTCCTACCCGATTTTTAAAGATATTGAATTTGTTTCTCGAGCTCTGAAGGCCTCAGCTCCAGCCATCAGGCATCATTTGGCTTCTCTAATATAGATACTATACATGTATATCTTTGATTTTGAGATGTAGATTCATTGTGTATTGCTCGCGAATACACTTTAAATAGTTATATGACATGGATCTGCATTGTATTTGATTGGCATCCATGATTTATTTCATCCCAAGCATGGGTATGCCCACCTTGGTAAGACAATTATTATTTTTGTAGATGGAACCTCCCGAACTCTAGTCCTGGGCTCACTCGCTTCATACATTGGTGACGATTTGTAATGTATTTCGGCCATCAAATGCTCTTCTCACCTCAGACATTAGGGGGCGTCTATTATATGTTAAAGTTTATGCCATTATTATAGTTCTTTGCATTTCAATAGATAATAGCAACATAAGAATAAGATCACTGAGAAATACACATTCACAAGAGACACACCATTTATCCTAGGAAACCCTCTAGAGGAAGAAAACCCAGCAAAACTTCCTTAATATATATAGCCAATACAATGCCAAGAGATCTCTATGCTAAAACATAAAGTCCTCTCCAATATATGTGCCACTCTCTCTCTCCTTTGCCGACAATAGATCATAACTTGTCTCTCAAACTGAGACAGTGAGTTGTGATCAAATGAGGTGCTAGCCTTGTTATCCATAATTTTGGTCGTCATGATGATGTGATGATGTTGGTGAACTCAGGAACTTCATTAGAACTCTTTCCTAAGAAAATTTACCTTTGTCTCTTTCCAGAAATCACACTTTTAAGGGAGGTTCGCAGGCTCACAATACTTTTGCCTGCGAGAATGTATGATTCTCGCAGGCTGCATTAAGACAGAGTGTGAGGGGTTTGCATTGTACCTAACTTCTAGGGTGAAAACATCTTCTAAAGAAGGGAAAAATATAGATTCTTGAACCTTCTAGAAGGGAATCTTCTAGAAGGATGAGATGGCATTCGAATGGTTATCTAAGTATTGGCTTTCCTGATATCTTGGGATCATTCCTATCTAATTAAATAATTCATTCTCTCCTATATATTGAGAGGAATTCTCATGGAAAAGGTTGGAAGCAAACTAGCAAGAGATTTATTGGAGAATTAGTGGAAAATTGTATGAAGGATTGATGCTACAGCAGCTAGAGACACTAGCAAGGTTATCAAAAGTGGTTGATCTTCTTCATGCATGAGCAAGTGTGTGTGTTAGAGCTAGGAGCCATCGAAACGAGGTTTTCAACATCAAGGCTCAGGTTGTAAGTCTTACTTTCTATCAATTTAATACAATAATATGTCCCTTTCCCATAAAGTTGATGTCACTTTATTACATAACTCCTTGATCATATGTATAGATTATATATTGAATATATTGAGTTATCTTAAGCTCGATTGGTTTGTAATGTTGTGGTCTGGACGACACAAGAGCATTGGAGCGAAGCTGGAACAACAAAGACCCAAGGAAGAGTTCATAAGGTATGTCGATGATTCTTGCCTCCTAGTTCATTCAATAGTCTAAATCTAGGGAAAGAGTATTATTCTGTCGTGTTTTGTTCTAGATCCAGGTGGATCTAGGGAGATCGGTTTGTGTCCACACTTACGAATTAATCCTAAAAAAAAATTGGCGACTCCACTGGGGAACAATTCCATGTTTTTGGTGGATTTTTGTATTTTCTATGGCCATTTGCTCTAGTTTCATTTTTTCTCCTGTTTTGTCAGTCTCTGAGTTTTCAGGATGTCCTGATAGACCTTCTGGGTATAAAATCGTTTGTCATTCTTGCTTTCATTTTCAAAATTTTTGTCATCTTCAGGAGTTCTCGCACTGTGTTTAACTGCAGCCTACAAGAATCAGTCAGGTTCGCACCCTGCTCATAGGGTTCAGTGCGAGTACCTCGTACCTTGCTAAAAGGTTGCCTGCAAGAATCATAGATTCTCGCACTGTGTCAAACTACTTTTCTGCGAACAAATTTTTCAAAATTTTGGAATTGACTTTTGGTTTTTCCAACTGCTTAGATCAGTTGATTTACCTCTTATGAGCTTATTGGACTATTGATTGACATAGGTCTTGCTTTAGTTTGTATTCTTGAACAGTTAGGGTTTCAAGGTTTTTCTTGCCCTTTGTAGCTTGACTTTCATTTCTTGACTCTTATTGGCAAATTCATTCTCTTTGACTTCAAGAGCTGAGTGTGTCTGATTGGTTGAGAACCAGGGATTGGTTGAGAGTTAAGTACTTGGTGTTTCTCATTTGCTTGAAGGTTTGAAAGAACATTTTTGCTTGCATTGAGAAGACTAATTGGTTTGTTTTTTTGTTTTTTTCTTTCATTGAAAGAGTTGATTGGGTTGTTATTGCTTGAGTCTTTATTATCTGATTTTCTTTTCTCGTTATTAAGAGTTATTTTTGGAAAGTGAACAACAAGTTTTTCTTTCAAAAATATTCATTTTTGTATTTCAGAAAACATTGAAAATCAAATTATTGAGTTTCTTGAAGTATTTGAAAAAGAAACATAGAGAATAGTCCTTTGATGAATGATTATTTGCATTGACATTTGAAAGGAAATTGTGCATTGCATTGTAGTACATGGTTGATTTGAAATTTTTTCTCTCTCTCCCATAAATAGGATTCATGGAATGAAAAGTGTTATGTTTCATTATCATCCTTGCATTATTTAGGTCAGATTCATACAACATGAGTTTCACTTCCATTACCTTTGAGTAAACAACAACTCTTAAAAACATTGCCTAATCTTAAAATTTATCTAGTAACTTTTTTCTAGGGCTCTTTTACACCAACATTTAGCTAGGCTAGTGCTTTGGAGTAGGAAGAGAGATACACTCTCCAAAATCTCAAAACACACAATAGCATCTTGAGTTAGGGCATGTTAAATTCCATTTGCAACATATTGTCCTGGGAAGCCCTTCTAACACAAGGGTCAAGCACTAGGTCGCATTGGTGTTGGCAGAGTTACTAACCCTACTTTATTGACATCGGTGTAGAGATTGCACGTATTACGGGGATCACTCGGAGGTATACCCACAATGATGAGTGGAATCCTTTGAGTTGATTTCGGGCTAGATACCCTGCCCTTGCGTGTGGATCGGACTGACGAATGTTCCCCCAGGTTTTATTGTTGTTTGTGGTGACCTTAGTGGCTTATCTCTCTAGTTTCTTACCCAAGGTGACTGTGGAGGGGAAAGTCTTCACGGTACCTGGAATTGATGTTGATCAAACTCACTCAGGCTCCTTGGAGGTTATACCCACGATTATGTGTGGGAGCTTGCACCAGGGTGTAAGTCTGTTAAGTAGGTCGTCAATGTAACTTTTCCAACCTAGCCCCACCCCTTCTCGTTACGTTGTTGCGACGTTGGATTTCATCACCAACTAGTGGCCTTGATATTAGAAGGTCTTGTTTGCATGGTGATTGCTTCCTAGATTTTGTTTACTAGTGTGTGTTGTTTGTTTATCGACGTTGACCATAAGAATTTCTTCGCGGAGCTTGTCACTTGTTTACAATTTCTCCCCCATGGCATTCTCGTAGAATGCAAGGTTTATCTTCAGAGCATCTAGACGATTCGAAACCCTCGCCTACTAGTACACTTGAGGGTTCTCCCCATCAGACTAAAGTCCCAGTGGTTACTCCACCACACGGGGGAACAAGTGACGTTCCAGTTGTCACTACACCACCTCCATAGATAGAACGAACTAACTCTATAGAATATTTTCGCCGTGGTGAACGACCTATTGTGTGATTAAATTCTTCTGACGAAGCCATTGTTACATCTTCTGCATCAACTGTTGGGCCTTCTCACGATGTAGTAGGCCAAGATCCTTTTTGGTCAGGTGATTTTTGACGAGTCCTTTTCGGTACTGAGTCACCCCCTGTATACAAAATCAACCCTCCAGTGTCTTCTGAGACAGAAACTACACCAGAGACTACCACTTATCACTTTGTTCTTCCTCCTGAGATGACCCATCTCACAAATACTACAAGTGTCCAAACTAAAATTACTGCAGCTACTCTTGCGCCTATCAATACCCAGCGAATACCTGATGTCATCCCGACATTACCACCCGGTTACCATGCGTTGAATGCTTTGTTGAATTCTTCCAATCCAACACCTCCGCAAACCCCAGCTGCTTCTCCAAGTGGTCCTACTTTTCCTGGTTTTATCCTGACACTCCCTCTATTTCCTTCTGGAAATCCTAATCCTAGTGGCACTATCCCGACTGTTGCACCAAATCCGCAGATCCCCGTTGGTGGACAAGGTGGTACAATTCCTTTTCCTCTTACCGGACATAATCCAGTTGCTACTCAAGTTTCGGTTGGAACACACTCTACGATAGGGGGACCAACCTCACCTTTTGGGAAAAATATACCCCCTGAATTGGACCAGTATTGGAATCAGATTCTACAAAACTTTCCTCAAAATGTTGGGGGGCAGCAAACTCTCCCTACCGTGGGTCAACCATATCCGGGTGTAACTAATCCTATTTGGGGGCAAAGTCACACTACTTAGCCTCAGGTCCCTACTCAAACTCAAGGTTACAATCCTTGGGGCTACTATCCTATCCGGCCACCACCAAATTAGCCAGGGTCTTCCCTCTATGGACAGTCTTCTTATGGTCCTACTGGTTTGCCGACAGGGCTTCCACCCCAAAGCCATCAGTACCCACAAGTAAACTGAAAATTTCCTTTTCTTGCTACTTTGGATTTGCCAGATTTGTCTAGGATTCTAAATGATCCTATTCGTCACTCTCCCCAATGGCCTGCTATTCCAGCCAAGCTTCCATTGGATATTATGAAATTCGATGGCAAGGTGGGGGAGGAAACAAATAATCATGTCATGACTTTTCATTTATGGTGTTTGTCCAACTCACTGACGGATGACTCCATTCGTCTATGTCTTTTTCAACAGACCCTTACCGGTTCTGCTGCGAAGTGGTATATTGAATTGCAACGAGGTTTCTTTTCTAATTTCAACACCCTAGATATGGCCTTTCTTACACATTACCAGTTACCGATCCGTTATGATACCGAGACTGAGATTTTGAATTCCTTCAAACAAACTAAAGGTACCCACATCTCGAATCATATACATGAGTGGAGACGGCGACAACGTCTCATTAAACTTGAACTCCCTGATCAGTTACAAGCCGAATGGTTCACGAAATCCTTTGTGAATGAAATTGGTAAAGACATTACCATGGGTGGCATTGTTACGAAAGACTAGGCTATAATTCATGCTCAATATATTGATCTCATTTATTCGCAAATGGGAACACTTTATGATTTGTTACCTGAATTACCTCGTCGTGGTACTTCCAGCACTTCAACTGCTCCAACTGCCTCATATGCAACTGATGGTGTGATTGGTACTGCTCATGTCCATTCACATTCTGTTTCAAGTACGAACCCTAAATCCACATCTTCTAATGTTCAAAATTCTTTGTCTCCTGCCACTTCCACCGGTAAAACTTCTGAGGTGAACGCTGTTCAATCTACCCCGACCGGTAAAAATAAATCAAAGAAAGGGAGAGGCAAGAATAAGGAGAGTAAAAATAATAATCAAACTGAGCAAACTAAAACCCCTCCTATTCAAGATCGGGATAAGCATAATCCATAATATCCTTTCCTTATCTGTGGTGACGATCACTACATGAAGGATTGTCCTCGATGTGCCGAAGTTACTAAGTTCCTTCAAGGAACGCCGAAACCATCTATGCCGACAGTCTTGTCCCAACCCTTCCCGTCTCAGCAATAGGCCTCGTTGGTCATCCATGACCAACCCTCTACTTCTACGACATCATATGTTTTGATATGTACCGGTGATTCTAAGAAAGACAACGTTGCACTCAAGACTAGAGCCAAAGACTATACTCTATCTAAAGAGAAGGTTGACAATTTACCTCCTGATTTGGTACAACCCTCTTCGTCGAATCCACCTATGAACGGTCCTCTTCATATCGAGTGACCGAGCTCTGATACAATCCTACGACCCCCTACGAGTGTTTTTCTCAAGTCGGCCTTCAATCCACATGCTTGTGCAGCCCAGAACTATAACATTGTCGAAGATCTGGCCCAAGCACCTTCAGTGATGTCTGCCCTTGAAGTCCTTCAGTCTTGTCCTGCACAACGGAGGGATCTGTTGAAATCTATAGGTGGAATTGATCCTACAGAAATGAATCTAATAGTCTTTGACTTGGAATAACATATTCCAAGGTTACCCCCTCAGCTTTCATTTCAGATACAAGTTATTGTCTCAGACAAAAATATTTGTCGAACTGTTATTGATGAGGGTGCCTCTACTTGTGTAATGTCTTTTACTTGTTGGAAATCCATTGGCTCTCCTCCTTTAAATGAATCACAAAATACTTTGAAAGCCTTCAATGGATTGGGTTTTAAGCCTTACGGTGTTCTTCCATCGTTTCCTGTTACTCTAGAAGGTAAGACAGTCCAAGTTGAAGTGGAAGTTTTCGATGCTCCCTTGGATTATAATCTTCTACTTGGTCGTAGCTAGATAGATTCTATGCGTGTTGTTGTGTCAACAATTTTCCATGTCGTGTGATTTCCTCATCAAGGAAAGGTGGTTACCATTGATCAACTTGCCTTCTTTAACTCCGATACTCGTACTGGCAATGTGTTGTTTATAGCTAAAACTCCACCGGGTTACGAGAATGTCAGTGTAGGACTTTTAAAAGACTCTTTGTTAATGGGAACTTTCCCCATTCCACCACCACCCGATATTCCGCACCCCTCAGTTGCTTCTATTAATATGATCTCTGTTGTACCTCATGGACTTCCTGTTTCTGCTGACCCTTGGATAGTCCCTGATCCAGGAGATCATTCTCGTTTTGGCGATGTCATGCCGTTAAGTCCGGTTGAGTCTGCTTATCAAGCCATTCAATCGGCAACCCTTTCTACACCCTCTCTTGATGAGTTGTCTCCTGATCCTTTCCATGTCATCTTTCCCACTGATGATATGATCATGTCCGTCATGGAGGACACCCCTTGGGACGATGGGCATCATCATTCCATACTATTTCTGGAACAACACACTCTCGAGAATTACCACTGGATTTCGACTCCGTCGACCATTGTTGTCATATCGACCGTTCCTGGATCTACACGTGATGTGTTTGCATAAGGGAACCTCAGTAATATTTCTCCTACGATACCCATTGATATATCCATTAAACCGGGGATAATTGAGAATGTTCACATTGGAGCTTCGTGTTCTCCAGATGAAATTGTCACCTATACTGCTTTGTTCAAATAATTTTGTGACATCTTTGCATGGAGTTACGAAGAGATGCCAGGTATCAACCCTGCTATTGTTGTACATGAGATAAAAATGTACCTAGGAGCTAAACTAGTCCAGCAGTGCCTTCGTCCGATCCATCCACGTAAAGCGGCAGCTTTCAAACTCGAATTTGAAAAACTTCTCAAAGCCGGTTTTATTTATCCCGTGGCTCTGACACAATGGGTTTCCAACCCTGTACCGATTGATAAGAAAGGTGGTAGTATACGTGTTTGTGTTTATTATCAGGATATTAACAAAGCCTATCCGAAAGACAACTTTCCAACCCCTTTCGTCGACCAGATCGTCGATGGCTGTGCCGACAGTGAAATCTTTTCTCTCATGGATGGATTCTCCAACTATAATCAAATTAACATCGCTCCTGAGGACCAACATAAAACTTCTTTTATTTGTCCTTGGGGTAATTTCGCCTACAGGAAACTTCCCTTCGGTCTTAAGAACGCGGGCGTGACGTTTCAATGTGCTATGTCTTATGAATTTCACGATATAAATAATATCATTCAACCTTATTTGGACGATTTGGCAGCTCATTCTTTACGCCGAGTCGATCACCCTAATCATCTCCGAGCAATTTTCGTTCATTGTCGATTCTATCGCATTCATTTAAACCCTCATAAATGCATCTTTTGCGTAGAGTCCGACCGTCTTCTTGGCTTCATTGTTTCACGTCAAGGGATCCGAGTAGATCCTATTAAGGTTGAGGTGATTCTTAATCTCCCTCCTCCTTCTTCACTACACCAGTTACAAAGTTTGCAGGGGAAAGCAAACTTTCTTCGTCATTTCATCCCTAACCACGCTGAGATTACTCATGGTTTTACATGTCTTCTAAAGAAAGGTTCTGAGTTTCTCTGGGATACCATGGCCAACAATGCTTTTGAGGCTTTGAAGTTGTCCCTCATGAAAGCTCCACTTCTTTTCCCTCCTGATTATAATCGTGATTACTTTATTTATCTTGCTGCCTCCAAGTATCCTATTGGCATGGTTCTAATTCAAGAGGATGATGCACATGATGAACATGTTATTTATTACTTGATTTGAAGTCTCACATCCACTGAGATCAAGTACCAACATGTTGAAAAAATGGCTTTGGTTGCGGTTCAACGTTTTCACCATTATACTCTCTCACGGAAAACTACAGTGATTTATCATTGCAACCCTATGCAACATATCTTGACACGTCAATTGCTAGGTGGAAATTACTCCAAATGGATTGTCATACTCCAGGAGTTCGACCTGGAATTCGATCGCGCCACATCTAAGAAATCCTTAGTTTTTGCTGAGTTAATATGTGATTTTCCCTACTCTGCCATGGAAAATGTAGCAGTAGATTCATTACCTAATGAATCACTTTTCCTTATCAGCATTGACGATATTTGGTATGGAGATATCATTATATATCTCCAAACCCAAACTTTCTGGCCTTCTTTATCTAGTACTAAACGACATCACGTTCGTTATCAAGCCCGTCAATACATTATCTTTGGAGATACTCTTTACCGTTGAGGAATTGATTCTATTTTTCAACGTTGTTTGACTTTTGACGAAGCCGAGAAATATTTGAATGACTGCCATTCCAGAGCATGTGGTGGTCATATGTCTGGGTGTGCTACTGCCCAGAAGATCTTACGTGTAGGATATTTTTGGCCTTCCTTATTCAATGACTGTATTACTGCTGTTTAGAAGTGTCATGCCTGCCAAACCTACAATCAGAAAATTCGGTCACATCCTGCTCCCCTTCATCCTGTGGTCTCATTTGGTCCTTTTGCAAAATGGGGCATTAATTTCATGACATGTCACCCTCACTCGACCGGGGGGCATGGTTACATCATTGTAGTTGTTGATTATTTTACAAAATGGGATGAGGCGATGCCAACATTCGATAATACTGGAAAGACTGCAACGTTATTTCTTTTCAACCATGTCATAGCTCGTTTTGGTGTTCCTCAAGCTATCGTTACCGATCATGATAGTCATTTTAGGAATTTTATGATGTTTAAACATACGGAAAAGTTGGGTCTTCGTCATGATATCTCAACACCCTATTATCCGCAAGATAATGGCCAGGTAGAAGCAATCAATAAGGTTCTTATAACTATGATTCGACGGATGATAGGAATTCATAAAACCAGCTGGCACATGATGTTGTTTTCGGCGTTGTGGGAATATCGGACATCTGTTAAATCCGCTATGGGGTTTACACCCTTTCGATTAGTCTATGGCATGGAAGTCATTCTGCCAATAGAATGTGAGATACCTTATCTGAAGCTAGCTGTCGAACTCTTACCCAATACTTCTGCTGAAGAGGAACGTCTATTGTATCTGATGTGATTAGACGAGACCCGACATGATGCCACTCTAGTAATAGAAGCCCAAAAGAAACATGTCAAGGCACAGTATGACAAGCATGTCAAGCCTCGTGTTTTCTTTGAAGGTGATCTTGTTCTTCTGTATGAACAAGATAAAGATGTCTTAGGAGCTGGGAAATTCGAACCAATGTGGCGTGGTCCTTACATTGTTCGCAAATTTTTGGAAAAAGGAGTGTATCAGCTGGTTGATTACGATGGTATACCTTTGAGTGAACCCAGAAATGGGTTATACTTGAAGAAGTACTATGCATAAGTCATTTGTGCACAAGTACCTGTATTTTATGTATCATAATATGTGTGTGCTAATTTAGTTTGCTTTTGACGTTATCTGGTCTCTTCCCTTACGTGACATTGTGTTTGATTGCCAGATGTCGGAGTCTTCGCTACCTTATATTGGCTTCCCTGATGGTGCTAGTCGCAATACTCGGAACCTAGCTTCCGCTACATGGGTGATTTATGCCCCAACGAATGAACTTATATCTTTACGAGGTGTATGTCTTGGCCAAGCAACCAGCAACATCACAGAATATAGCGTCGTTATTGAATTATTGGTCGATGCTATCTCACTTGGAATTCGTCATTTGGTTGTGCGACTTGATTCACAGCTTGTAGTATTTCAACTAAGTAATATCTATTCTATTCGAAGTCCTACTTTGTTAAGGGTGTATTTGTGGATTCTCCTCTTGGAAAGGTATTTTGATCACATTGAATATCAACATATTACTAGATGTCTTAATACATTGACATATGCTTTGGCTAATTATGTATTGGACAGACATTTAAATCATTTATAAATCAAACACATTACAATTGACACAATGTAAAGTAAACCTGTAGAAGCCGTTTGTATATATATAATGATCAAAAGAGTTTGTTTTTACAAAATGTTTGTCTGAAGACCAAAATATCAAAAATTGAAGCTTATAGCTTCTACGTAGTAATGTCATGGATGGTGTTCACGGTAACACACAACTTCCCTAGCTACCCTGCAGAGAAGTCGACCCATAGCTGCTGAAACCCCTACAGTATGACGTTGATCGCGTCGTGGAACCTCTTCCAGAGTCATATATGGAATGTCTGCTGTCAGGCCTTCTAAGTTCTGTTTCACCACCTGGCAATCTTCGACATACTGTGGTAATACTGTTTCTGTTTCTCCTCGTCACTGAATAGGAGAGGTACTAGGAGGTCTATACGGTCCAATGTCTGTGTTATCAACAAATATTTTGTGTTAGTCTTTGGATAAATCTATAAAACAAAAACATTTAAATATGATAAAAATTCAAAAACATTTAAAAAGAGAAAAATTGTGTACTTCTTACTGAGGTCTCCCCACTGAGCGTCCTCAGGTAGTGCTAGATCTGGATCTCCTCGGAAATCCAACCCAGCATACGCGTAATCATCGACCATCAACATCTGGTTCTGCAACCAGTCAAAGAAAATATTGTCATATTTGACGATTGGTCCTACCACGTGTTGGGCCATGAGCTGACACCATCGTAACATCCTCGGATCCCTAGGACCCGGAAAGTTCCACTCAACCTGTAGTCGAAATACAGGGACCCTCTCTAGGAAGAAGGAAACTAACAAATATCCATATCCAAATTGTTTCATATCTCCCCGCCTGCACTTGGTTAGTTTCTTTTTGATGCTGTGCAATACTGCATCAGCCTAGTTAAATACTCGGGGCTCAGTACACTCGATGGCGTACTGGAAATAGATCTGCAGTGCCATATGGGGAGTGGCACTTCCAGCCATCCGAGCAATCGTGAAGAGAATAGTGCGGAGAGTCAAGTCAGTTACTCCCCAGATTGCCACTCTCCCTTTCTTTCTTTTGGCCTTAGGTACGCAGTATTGGTTGCAATATTCACTCATTTTCAACCCACCAACTCTCCTACCAGTCAAACTGACATAAGACCCACGCCTGGATAATCCGGTCAAGAAGTATATGTCCTCTATGCCAATGGTTAATGTCTGAGCTCCTACAATGAAAACTTACTGGTCTGGATCCCACATTCGGACTAGATACTCCAGTAATCGGACTTGGGCTCTCATGCCCAGGATACAGAAGTATTTTAAGAGACCACAATCTCTTAATGCAGCTATGGTGGGAGGATGATTCTTGGCATTTGTGTTATCCTCCTCATGTTCTTGTTCTCGCCACTTAAGAACCATTTTTGTGGTTATTTACGTGCATAAGAAACATACAAAGATGATTAATGATCTTTTTTATGAAATGACTCTTTTTCTATTGGATAAACTTTTCAAAACATTTTGAGTTCTGTGGTGCTCGCAGGTTCCATATTATGCACTGTGCGAACATCTCGTAGGTGGCTTAAGGACCACCTGTGAGAACGAGTCATTCTCGCAGGTCCCGTATGGGCCACCTGCGAGAATGCCTCCAGGCATATATGGTCCAAAAAATAACTTAAAACAGAACTTTTAACCAATGAAATCAAAATTTTAAACCATGAAAAGATCAAGAATGAAGAACTTACCAAGATGATGCTGACGGCTCGTCAAATGATCACTCGTAGCTCCCGAAAATCGACACCAAATTCAAAGGGTAAAATGAGGGTTTGTGGAACTCAATGGTGAAAATGTGAAATGATATAGTAAAAATGGTTATTTGTTCATTTAAATTACTTTTTACTATGTCAATTTTGGGTTTTTATGTTTATCTATTATTTAAACCTAATGAATAATGTAAAAATGAGTGTAATGACTTGTAGGTATGAAACATTGATGATTACAAAAAGGATATGGACATATTTTTCTACGTTATGGTGTGATTCTGCTTGTTTTTTATGGTTTTTACATAAAACCTCGAGCGTCTTTTTATCTGTTCTTGCGCTCGTGAAAAACATAAGGACATGATTGAGCATAGTTTTATCACTTTTTCGGGCTCATCGTGGTTATACGAAAAAGGAACCCCCCTGGAGTTTTCTTTAAGCTCTTTTTAGACTCTCTAAACATGAAAAGATTGCCGAGCGACCTTGCTATTTTCACGCTCGATAAAGTATTTGAAGTATGTGTCTTTCGAGCGATAGTTTAACCCTTTTTCGATCTCGTTGGACTACTGTACGAAAAAGGAACTGAGAGATTTCTCTTTTAAAGTGTTTTTCCAAACTCTATAATCTTCAAAAACCTTCGAATTTACTATCTCTGGACTCGTTAAACAAACATTGACAGACCCGTGATGGGACCGAACCACTCCTTATTAGGGTTCGTTAAAAATACTCTGAGGGACTCGTCCGAGGGATGAGCTTATATCAACAAGCATATGTGATCCTCTTCAAGCTTGCATAAAAATAAAGAGGTACTTGCCAGAAATGGTGGGGGGAAATTTGGGAAAGGGATATATTTCATCTTTATATTGATTGGGAGTAAGTGTCGCTCTTGAACATCACACCCCTTATTCATCATTTGAAGCCGGTTTGGGAAATCCATTTGTCTCTCTTTCGATTGATTACAAGGTCATTCCATGTGTCGTCTTTGAGTCAATGCTGCCAAATCATTGGTCGTGTCATTCATATGTTCAAGAGAAGTCTATCTAAAACCTATATTGAGTCGGCCATCTGCAGTTATCCATTCACTCCGTGTTGGCCTTCCCTGTGTCCACTGTCCAATTTACACATACTTTGTTTCACTTTCAAACTTAGTTACTCATTTCGTGTCATTGATGGGGGATACATCAAGGCCCTCCTGTGACAAGTTTTGTTCTGTCGACTTCAACTCCTTATCCAGAATCAAGACTTAGAAATTATTTAGTACCTTGGAACTTGCATGCCTCAATGGCAGGTTTCCTCGCTTTCGACAGTGGATTTACATCATTGGTCCCTGATCGAAAGATTCCATTGAGTGTTCGACATCAACTCATTCATTCATAGTCAATGGATTGTACTATAGTACCTTGGGATTCATTGACATCAATGGTGATTTCCCTTGCACTTGTTAACGGTTACATCAATGACTGGTAATCAAGTGGTTTATACCATGTTCGACTTCAACACATGTAATCACATGGTTAGATTCGTACTTTGGGCAATGAGATTGGAGATTGGATATTGTCTTTGTGATCCAGGTTGTGAGGGAGTATGCATAATTTGCGACACATAGATCCATTGTGTATGTTTCGTGGCTATGTCGTCTTGATTTGAAAATTCTCACATAGATCCACAGTGTATTCCAATGGCTATGTTATATTTTGACGGCATGGATCCACAGTGTATGATTGGTGGCCATGACCCATGTCTATAATGGCGTTAGTCTATGATATGAGTATGGGAATGCCTACCTCAGAATTAATATATATGGTATTCTGTAGATGCTTGGATGTTTGCAGGTTTCCGATTAGATGTGCTCTTGGTTCTTGACACACACATGCAACTTACAATGTCTATCAACTATCACTGGTTCCAATCTCAGACTTTGGGGGGCATTCTATTATCCATAATTTTGGTCGTCATGATGATGTGATGATGTTGGTGAACTCAGGCTCTTCATTAGAACTCTTTCCTAAGAAAAGTTACCTTTGTCTCTTTCCAGAAATCACAATTTTAAGGGAGGTTCGCAGGCTGACAATACTTTTTCCTGCGAGAATGTATGATTCTCACAGGTTTCATTAAGACAGAGTGCGAGGGGTTCGCATTGTACCTAACTACTAGGGTGCGAACATCTTCTAAACAAGGGAAAAAGATATATTCTCGAACCTTCTAGAAGGGAATCTTCTAGAAGGATGAGATGGTATTCGAATGGTTATCTAAGTACTGGTTTTCCTGATATCTTGGGATCATTCCTATCTAAGTAACTAATTCATTCTCTCCTATATATTAAGAGGAATTCTCATGGAAAAGGTTGGAAGAAAAATAGCAAGAGATTTATTGGAGAATTAGTGGAATATTGTATGAAAGATTGATGCTACAGCAGCTAGAGACACCAGCAAGGTTATCAAAAGTGGTTGATCTTCTTCATGCATGAGAAAGTGTGTGTGTCAGAGCTAGGAGCCATCGAAAGGAGGTTTGCAACATCAAGGCTTAGGTTTTAAGTCTTACTCTCTATCAATTTAATACTGTAATATTCCCCTTTCCCATAAAGCTGATGTCACTTTATTACATAACTCCTTGATCATATGTATAGATTAGATATTGAATATATTGAGTTGTATTCACTTCGATTGGTTTGTACTATTGTGGTCTGGATGGCACAAAAGCATTGGAGAGAAGCTGGAACAACAAAGACCCAAGGAAGAATTCATAAGGTATGTCCATGATTCTTGCCTCCTAGTTGATTCAATAGTCTAAATCTAGGGAAAGAGTATTATTCTGTCCTGTTTTGTTCTAGATCTAGGTGGATCTAGGGAGATCGGTTTGTGTCCACACTTACGGATTAATCCCGAAACAAGCCTCCTTTATATATACAAGTTATAGAACATGTGAAGTGTCTCTTCACTGGCAAGGCTGACTTCTCAATCTGGGTGGGTAAACCCACCTTTATTATATTTCTGGGTTTTCTTATTAACTTCTAGGGCCGACTTCTTATTTTTCCTATTATAATTGTTTGTTGACCAATCTGCAAAAGGGAATTTGGTCCTATTACAATATCTGACATGATCAATCCATAATGGGGATTGATCCTATAAATAAAATATCAATAATAATAAGAATACTCTTTGTAGTTACATTATTTCAACACTCCCCCTTAACAAGAAGGGTATTCTTTAGCAGCATCATGTGAGAGAGAGAGAGGACAACATAAGGTATGAGGACAACATCATCAATATCATCTTGGCTGGAGTATCTATAAATCATCAGAACTTTTCTTCATCGGTAGCATCGTCATTCTCAAAAGAATGCCATCATCATCTGCATCAATATGTATCAGTATAAAAAATGATACCTCATCACAGCACTAGGCTGGCCCATCATAGTACTAGACTAGCTCTATGTCACAGTTGTTAAGCTGGTAGCTCAATGAAATTCAGATATTGATTTATGTCTAACAACTAGGTCAGAAGCAAGGTATACATTATGTTTCTTTACATCTAACAACTGGGTCAGAAGCAAGGAACACGTCATCTTGCTTTACGTCTAACAACTAGGTCAAAATAAAGGAAGACATCATCATCTTTATTTATGTCTAACAACGAGGTCAGAAGAAAGGAATCATCTTCCTTTACATCTAACAGGGAGGTTAGAAGCAAGGAACACACACATCATCTTGCTTTACATTTAACAACGAGGTCAGAAGAAAGGGATAATCTTGCTTTATGTCAAATAGTGAGGTCAGAAACAAGGAACACACACATCATCTTGCTTTACGTCTAATAGCGAGGTCAAAAGCAAGGAATCATCTTGCTTTACATCTAACAACGAGGTCAGAATCAAGGAACACACACATCATCTTGCTTTACGTCTAACAGCGAGGTTAGAAGAAAAGAATCATATATACTCCCCCTTTCAGGGAGGGTCCTTTTGGACTATACCAAGCTTATCTCAAAAGTGTTAAAACTTTACATGAGATAGAGGTTTGGTCAACACATCAGCAACCTGTTCATACGTGATAACATACAGGAGCTTCAAGTCTCCTCTCTGCACCATGTCACAGATGTAATGATATTGAATCTCTATGTGCTTTGACCTGTCAAGGAATATAGAATTCTCTGTCATCTTTATGCACCTCTGGTTGTCACATAGGATTGTGGTTTCTTCCATATATAGGTCAAATAGACCGGTCAACAACTTTCAAAGCCATATAGCTTCGTAGCTAGCAGAACATGCGGAAATGTACTCTACTTCTGCTATACTAAGAGCAATACTAGATTGCTTCCTACTCTGCCATGAAATCATGGTTGATCCCAAACTGAAACAACATCCGAAAGTGTTTTTTCTGTCAGCAATGCTTCCTGCCCAATCTGAATCAATCTATCCACTCAATGTGAAATTATGATCTCTGTCATAACTGAGACCATAATCTATCATACCTTTAAGGTACCTCATCACATATTTTGCATCCACTAGGTGAACACGTCTGGGCTCTACCATAAACTAACTCAAGGTGTTCACAGAAAAAAAAATGTTTGGTCTGGTGTTTGTCAGGTACATCAGTGATCCAATAATCTATCTGTACAGTGTGGCATCAATCAAATCTGACGAAGTATCGACCAACAGCTTCAACTTTGCTTCCATGGGTGTATTCATGGGTTTGTATTCCAGCATGTCGAATCTCTTTAATATCTCGACCGTGTACTTCCCTTGGTTAAGGAAGATCCTCTTTGGACACTTCCATACCTCAAGACCTAATAAATAATGCATTAGGCCAAGGTCTTTCATTTCAAATTCAGAGGCAAGTCTTCTTTTACATTCAGCAATGATATTTTCTTCTCCAGTTAAGAATAAGTCATCCACATATAGCAGTAAGATTACTGTCTCATTATCCATAATTTTGAAGTAGAGATTTGAGTCTGCTTTACTCTTGGTAAAGCCTAAGCTCGTCAAGAAACTGTCTATATAGCCATACCAAGCTCTGGGAGCTTGCTTCAATCCATATAAGGCTTTCTTCAATCTGCAAACATGAGACTTCATGTCTTCAACCTAAAATCCTTGAGGTTTCTCTATATACACTTCCTCTTTTATGACACCGTTTAGGAAAGCTGTCTTTACATCCATGTAGTGCAGTTTCCACTTCATCTTAGATGAAAGATATATGATGGTCTTGATCGAAGCGTATCTAGCCACATGAGCGAATGTCTCTTCATAGTCAATTCCTTCCTTATGGGAAAAGCCACGAGTGACAAATATTTCTTTATATTTCTCAATACTTCCATCAATAACATGTTTTATTTTGAAGAGCCATTTTGATGATACCACATCCTTACTTTGTGGTCTGGGAACTATTTCCCATACATCGTTCTTTATTATGGATTGGAATTCCTCTGTCATGGCATCTTCCCATTCCTTCTTTTGAATGGCTTATTCAAAGCAGGTAGGCTCCTCATCTAGGAGATCACACATCAAAGCCGTGTAACTGGAGAATGGATTTGGTCTTTTCACCTGTCTCAAGTTTCCTTATGGAACACCATACTTCTCTCTGTCTTGAATAAGCTCTCTTGCCCAAGAAGGCTTTCTTTTATGGGAGAAGTTCATTTGAGGAGGTTCTTGACCTTCTGTTACATCATGGTATTCAAGAGTTTCCTCATCAAGGGAGGTTACAACTTCCTTCACTGATTCTACAGCTCTAGGAACTTCCCTCATGGATTCTGTAATCCTAGGAATTACTCGTTCCTCTTCATATACTTCTTCAAGCTGACATCTTCTTGATTTCTTAAGTGTTTCTTCTTCATCAAAGGTCACATCCCTGCTAATATCAATGTGGTGGTGACCTAGTATATAGATTCTAAAGGCCTTGGAGACCTCACAGTATCCCACAAATATTCCCTTCTTTCTAGAGGGTTCCATCTTGTTTCTCTTCTCTTTCGGAATGTGTATGAAGACTGGGTAACCAAATATTTTGAGATGGCTTACCTCTGGCTTCTTTCCGGTGAACATATCTTCCGGGGTCTTGAACCCAAGTGTGTTATGGGATAATTGGTTCTTCACATAAATAGCTGCCATTGCAGCTTATGCGCATAAGCATATAGGAAGATCTTGATCATGGATCATAGTCTTCACAACTTCCATAATTGTTCTATTCTTCCTTTCAGCTACACCGTTTTGTTGAGGATTATAAGGAGTAGTGAGTTCCCTCTTGATCCCAACATCTCTGCAAAAGTTCACAAACTCTTTTGAGGTATATTCTCCTCCATTATCTGACCTGAGTATCTTAATCTTCCTTTCAGAAAGATTCTCTATCAAGGCTTTAAATTCCTTGAATTTGCTAAATACTTCATCTTTAGATTTCAAGAAATATATCCAGGTCTTGCAAGAATAATCATCAATGAATGATACATAGTATACATACCCGCTAATGGAGGATGATGGAATTGGGTCACACACGTATGAATGAATGAGTTCCAGTACTCCTTTTGCTTTGCTAATGGTAGTGCCTTGTAGTTGATGTGGGATAATTTTGTATGCCAAAGTTTGCATGATTTTTCAATGGCATGGGTCATGGCAGTATCTAGGTGACCCTTTAGCTTATATAAGCCATTTTCTTCATTTCCAATGATGATTGCTTCATTTATGGTTTCTCCTCTAGCCCACATAAGAAATTCTCCATCTATAAAGGCAAATCTATAGCCTTTCTTATCTAAAGTTAATATGGAAAGTAAGTTCTTCTTCAAGCCTGGTACATAGAGTACGTCCTTCATCTTTATTGAGTTTTTTTAATCTAGCTTGTAGTTTAATTTTCCCACTCCTTTGATGGGATATTGGTAATCATCTCCAAGTGTTACCTTTTGAGAAAACTTCTTTTCTAAAATACAAGAGAGAGTATTTCTCTTACCCGTCATGTGCTTTGATGCACCACTATCAATGAGCCATGTGTCCTCTCTAGGTGTTATCAATCCTGAGAGTGTCGAGATCAAGACATGGTCCTTGATCATCTTTGTAGGTGGCTCTTCATCTTCGACTATGTGGGCATGTTGCCTCTTATGTTTCCTCTTGTATTCTTCTCGTCTGACTGGAAAAGAATTCGCCTTGTGTCCCATCTTATCACAATGATAGCATTGTATAGATGAGAGATATCTTTCCTTGCGTTGTCCTTTCTTCTGAAATCTCCTTGGATGAGATTCTTTTTTATTGGGTTTGTTTGATGGTTTAGGTTCTCTATGAGTCTCCCTTTTGAGGTAGGGTTTCTTCCTTCCTCCTTTGGTGTGGGTGGCTAGGGATTGATCATCATCCCTAGCTAGTAGCACTTCACGATTCGCTACTCTTGTTTCTTATTGGATGCATTATTGATCCAAGTGGATATTGGTGGCCACCCACCTTTTCCAACTGGCTCAAAACAACTTAATGGAAATTTTGACAATTTACTATTTTTAGCAGGTTTTAACTTCCAGAGTCATTTTGAGGGCCTAAATGAAGGTTTTTTCAATATCGAGTTTATAAATGACATTTGAAGGAATAATTCATCCCCCAAAATGAATCTCCTCGACGATACCTTTCCAACGAGATATCACACGCCTAAAACGGAGATCGTATGCAAAAGTTACGACCCCGGGAAGTTGATGCACCAACTTACCCAAACGGGGCCCACATGACTTTTGGCGCTTCACCTCCTAGGGTTAGGTTTTTGGATGTCTAGGACTTTTGGCATTCCCAATTATTGTAAAAATGACTCCAGAGCCTCGTTGCAACCATCTTCTTGCGAAGGCGAGTAGTCATCACATCTCTTCTGAGAGATAAGATGCCACCATTCTAGCGAGTCTTTCACTCTGTATTTTTACAGTCTCTGTACATTTCTTTCATTAATAGAAATTGGGTATTACTATATCTCTATGTTTATGGTTGCATCTCTGATATATTTCTGTTATATTACTGGATATACGTGATATCTTTGTTTCTCATAGGCTTTCGAACTTCAATTCTTCCCATAGGCTTTCGAACTTCAGTTTCTCCTTTCTGGCACATATCATCTGGATGAAAGCATCCCAAGGTCTTGTAAGACCATTTAGTGTCATCATTATGAGTTCATATTCGTCTATGGTATATCCAATAGCTTCTAGCTATTCTTTGAATTCCGAGATTCTGGAGAAGTATTCTTGAATCATTTCTCCTTTCTGCATCCTTGTATTATTCAATTGAGTTCTAAGATTCATCTTCCGGTTTATGTTCTTTCATTCATATAGTCTGGTCAAGGCATTGAACATTTTTTTCGGGGTCTTCTTGGATGACACATAAGGGATTAGATGGTCCTTGATTGAATCTACAAGGAATCTTTTAGTCCTTATTGTGTCCTTTTGATGCTTTGCCTTTTCTACAACATCTTTGGGTTTTGGTAATTCTTCCTTGATGAATCTTGCTAGGTCATTCTCTTCCAGAATGAGGCCAATCCTATACTTCCAGGCATGAAAGTTTTCCACTCTTTCTAACTTGTCAACAAGCTTAATGCTTGCAGACATCTTTACCTGGATCTAGGAAAATGACCAAAAAATGAAAGTGCTCAAAATAAAAATTTGAACTTACCAGGAGATGCACTTGGCTGAGGCGAGCTGCCTCATGTGCTTGGATCTGAGAAAATCCAAAATTTTCCCCTTCATATCTGATCTACAGATTTCTAGACTGGTGCTTCTGGTACTTCTGGTACTCTGGTACTTCTAGTACTTCTAGTACTAGTTTTATTGTACTTCTAGTACTTTTGTGAAACTAGGGTTTCACTTTCCAGGAGATCCAGCCACTAAAAATGTGCGCTAAAGGTGCCAAAATGATCCTTGGGGGAGGGCGCAACTTTCTAGGTGGTTTTGAAGATAAAAAGATTCACTTTTGAAAAACCCTAATTTGCAGGTACTACAACAATGACGTTTTTCTCTTGTGAAATATGCTTCCTTCAGGTTGGATCTGATACCATGTTAAATTTTATGCCATTATTATAGTTCTTTGCATTTCAATAGATAATAGAAACATAAGAACAAGATCACTGAGAAATACACATTCACAAGAGACACAACATTTATCCTGGGAAACCCTCTAGGGGAAGAAAACCCAACAAAACTTCTTTAATATAGATAGCCAATACAATGCCAAGAGATCTCTATGTTGAAACAGAAAGTCCTCTCCAATATATGTGCCACTCTCTCTCTCTCCTTTTCCGGTAACAGATCAAAACTTGTCTCCCAAACTGAGCAAGTGAGTTGTGATCAAATGAGGCACTAGCCTCCTTTATTTATTCAAGTTTTGGCACGTGTGATGTGTATCTTCACTGGCAGGGCTGACTTCTCAATCTGGGTGGGTAAAACCACCTTTATTATATTTCTGGGTTTTCTTATTAACTGCTAGGGATGACTTCTTATTCTGGCTATTATAATTGTTTGTTGACCAATCCACAAAAAGGGATTTGGTCCTATTACAATATCCGACATGATCAATCCACAATGGGAATTGATCCTATAAATAAAATATCAATAATAATAATAATACTCTTTGCATTTACATTATTTCAACATTATAAACCTAAATTGCACCATACATGCATACCTGGTATCAGGCCCTCTTGCTATTTTTTTCCAAGCCATCATTGAGCAACTCTTGTTAAAAACCATATTTTTTAAGATGTGTGTGCCCTGAACCACTACTGACCACATACACATGCTTTCTGCACCACTATAGCTTGCATACGTATTCTATATGCACATTACATCCCGCGTATACCCACAAATGTTGCAAAAATTAAAAATTTGTAAGGAATTTGTTGAGATTAAGGGCTATTGGGTAGTTTCCCTATCCCACCACCTATAGCCCGTCACCCAAACGAATAACCATCCTTTTGTCATATAAAAGGAGGTGTTGGGGTCTCATTCAAAACATAAGCATAAGAACAATGAAACTCTTCCTATTTCACATCCCCTCCTTGCCCCAAGAATTTGCAGCCACCTTGTGAGTTTTGTGCCAGAATTGCCCATTCTTGCGTTTTTCCTCCATTATTAGTCTATTCAATTCCCTAGAGAGAGTGTGAGAGGAGAAATATACATGGAAGCGCAGTTAGGTCTTGGTGAAGAGGATCCCAGACTAGGTTCGAGGAGTAGTCACTGATCTCATTGTAAGTAAACTTCGTGATATCAATAAAAGGAATACTTTTTCTGTCCCGCAATATGATGTGTTCAATCTTTATGTTTTATTTATCTTTTATTATGACATCTAAACCACTAATTCATATATAAGATGCATTTTCATAGTTCTTTGTTTGTCTTTTTGTGAATGTAGGTCATCCTTGGGAGGAGACTTGTAGTCAAGGAGAAAATGAACGTGAAAGGATCGACAACGGATGCGGAGTTTAAGGTAGAGTTACCAGATATTTTTAATTTGTATTGTATGCATGAATGTGGAGTATATTTGAGGTAGTTATAAAAAGTAGGGGACTTTTAGAAGGTTAGATCTGCCTACATGTTGAACCCTAGTTTAGTCCATGGGGGGGGGTTCCCTCTATAGCAAGTACTCAAATATAAATAATGGGTATGGTCTTTACAATGAGAAAAAAAAAAATCGTCCTTTCCAGAGATGTGATATTTCTTGAATCCTCCAAGAAATATGAAACTGTTGAGAGGCATCTTGATCATCTCCACAGATTCACTCTTGTAAATACATATCATGAATTTGATGATGAGATTCCACATCTTGAAGGGGGGATCCCTATCTTGGGTAAATATATGGAATCTTCTTTTAAAGTACCATATTCCTTGCATGACAAAGTTCCTACCACTTCATCAGAACCTAAATTTCAATTGGGTGATGTGATCAAGAGGATTGAAAATTTAAGGCTTGCTGATAACTCAACATTATCTCAATCAGCCAAGCAACCTAGACCATATTAGAAAGTTCCACTAAAATGGATCACAAAAACACTTGAAAGTGTTGATCTTGATGAGGTTGGAAAGATAGGAACCAAAATGTCCTCAAGACAATATGGAGGTAATGTAGATAATTCAAATGAAGGTGATATAGCTAACATGGATGTTTCATATGATTGTGAGTTGAATTTATCTACTAACCATGAACTGACTTCCTTTAAATAACCCACTTCTCATTATGAATGGAAAGCAACCATGTAGAAGGAATATGATGTCCTCATCAAGAATATGACATGGAAGTTGGTGGACCCTCCATTTGTAACCAAACCAATTGTTTGCAAGTGGGTATTCAAAAACAAGTACAAATCCAATGGATCACTTGACAAGAACAAAACAAGGCTCATGTAAAATTGATTTTAATAGAAAGAAGGTGTTTATTATGAGGATAAGTTTTCCCCAACAACAAAATGGGCTACCATCTGCACTCTATTTTCCATGGAAGTACAAAATGGATGGAAAATTCATCAAATGGGAGTGAATACTTCTTTCTTGAATGTTTACTTGAAATAAAATGTGTTCATGTCTCAACCAAAAGGATTTTTTGTGAAGGTACAAGAACATAGGGTATGCAATCTCATCAAATTCTTATATGGATTGAAATAATCACCATGATCATGGTATGAAAAGTTAACTAAGCATCTTGTTAAACTAAATTTCAAGCATTTCAATATTTACGATGTGGCTTTGTTTGTCAAGAAAGTTGGAAAAAACTATTGTATATGTTGTAGTATATGTAGATGATATGTTGATAGTAGGGAACAATTAGAGTTACATTGCATCCATAAAGAAAGAGATGAAGAAGGGCTTTGAGATGACAGATTTGGGACATATTCACTACTATTTGGGCATTGAGGTGATTCAAAATCCAAAGTACATATTCATCTCCTAGAAGAAGTACATTGGATAATCGTTGAACAAGTTTGGCATGGATGAGTGAAATCTTATTTCTACTCCAATGGAACATAAATTGAAACTCACATCAAAAGAAGGGAATGCATTTGAGGATGCAACCAAGTATAGACAGCTTGTCAGAATTCTTATCTATCTTACTACCACCAGACCAAAAATTTCATTTGTTGTTGGGTTTCTTTCTAGGTTCGTGAAAAATACTTGTGAAGGACATTAGTATGTTGTAAAAAGAGTTCTAAAATACTTGAAAGGAACTCATGATTTTGGGTTCAAGTACTTTAAGGTAGATGAGTTCAAACTAATCAGATATCCTAATTCATACTTTATTGAGGATAAGGAAACTAGAGTATCAAATTTAGGCTATCTCATGAGTCTTAGATCAACATGTTTCTCTTGAAGATCATGCAAATATTCATTTCTATCATATTCCACAACAAAGGAAGAATATGTGGCAACTTCAGAAGAAACAAAGGATATTGTGTGGCTCAAGAAAATACTTGAAGATTTGTAGAAGAAACAAGTGAAGTCTACTTCTCTTCTAATTGAAAATACTTTTTCAATCAAGTTGGCCAAGAATCTTGGTTTCCATTATTGAAATAATAACATCAACAAAAAGTACCACTTGATTCGATATCATGTAGAGGCCAAGACTATTCACTTGAGACATTGTTCTACAAATGAGAAAATTGTAGACATCTTAACCAAATTGCTTGAAAGAGAAAAAATTGAAAAGTTTAGAATGATGTCTGGAATCACGAGAATCCTTTTGGATTAATGGGGGGAATGTTGGACACGTAATCCTTGATATTTCATTGTTTTAACCGTAGTGTAAACATGAAGAGTCATAGGTGATAGGAAGAATCATCTGTTAAGGAAGACCAACACTCATTTATTGGTTTATTTATTAACCTGTCATGATACTACATAACTCATCAAGTGTGGATTTATATTTTCTACTAATTCTTGGCCTGACACAAAGGAATAGAACATTATGATATTATCCCACATCTGCATGTCATCCCACATACCACATCTCTCATTTCACACTCCGTGAGTTTTGGGACTTAGTCTATTTTCTAAACATCTTTTTTATGCCCATGTAAAGGAATAACACACGTGCATATCATTTGTTTCATACGTATTTCATTATTCACTCCATTATTTTTGGGACATAGTCTATTTTCCAAACATCTGTGTGCCTATATGTCACATTCTCATTCAAATTGAAAATTTTGTTTTTCCAAAAACGATTTTAAAAACTTAGATACCACTTATGGTATCGGGTCTTCCACCTTTCACTAGAAAAACCCAAGAATTTCACGATGGAATTCCATGTCACCACCACCACATCACCTAAAATGTGGCCTCCAGGTCACCAGGTAAGGAAAATATCTCAAATTTTCCAAAAATTCTCAAAGCTAATAATTTTCCAATATTTTATTTTTCAATTGAAAATATTATTTTCTTTCTTAACCACCATGGGATCTTTGGAATTATCTTATCATGGCTGAAATTAACCATGGGACTATCAATTTGGAATCCCTTTTCAAAATTACAAGCTTATTTCACCCAAAATTTGGGAATCTCACTATGAATTTTACCATTTTTCCTAAATTTGACACAAACTAATGCTATGCAATAGAGAATTTGTTAAATAAACGTTGGGATTCATCCCATATATGTTCGGTATTGAACCAAAATATATAATAAAAACCTGTAACACACCCCAAACTCACTTATGGGCACATGTCACTAAAATCCAAATTGTGTCACATACTGAAATTTTCAAAATTTCTTTTAATTAAATCATTATCTCTCTTATACCATTAATTAATTAATTTTCTCCTTTCTGAAGATTCATATTGTTAGGATATTTAGATGCTTAGGATTTAGTTAATATAAACATGGTCTAATGTATTGTTAGGATAAAGTGTGTCTCTTTAGTATGCATTTGTAATCTGGCAATCATGATTTGTTCTTGAAATAGAGTGATTTGATGAATCATATTCTCCTTGATATTAATGGCTACATTGATTCATGGCTTAACACTCATTGGTCCATGATATATGTTTTAAGAGAATGGAGGTTCATTTGTCGATGATTGATTGTGAGAAACTCTCTTGTAAATTATTTTTCTTTTGCATTAATAAATTGCCTCAAGTGGCCAAATTAGTTGGGGCCATGGATGTTTTCCCACATTGGGGTTTTACCACATAAAAACATTGTTGTGTTGATCTTTAATATAGTTGTGTGAGTGGTTAGTGATTTTTTTCATCCTATCTTATCGAACATTGTATTAGAGCTCATTTGAATACTCACTCTTGTTATAGATCAAGGTCTTCAATCCATGTTGTTGCATCTTAGGTTTATACTATTTACATACAATTATGGGCTAAGAAGACCATTCCATTATGTCTAGAGTAATTATTTTAGTAATAAAACCTTTTCACTTAACTCAAAAAGGTTTCCCTTTGCCTAAGATATGGTCATTTTAGTCAGATGAGGAGGTATAAAGCCTGAATACACCCTTTTTAAATTTTTTTTATAGAGATATTATTTCAACTTTCTATTTTCATTTCCAGGTTGCTACTCTTTTTGGTCTACGTATTCTCTTTTTCATGTTCTCTGTGTGATCTCAGAAAATTAGAAACAAAATGGAAATTATTTTATTTTCTGCGTATGTTATTTTTCGTGCATTTTGTGTGATCCCAGGGTATCAGAAATAGAGAGAAAACTTGCATTTTATGTGTAAGCTAACAAAGATCTAATCCCATTGTTGTTGTTGAAAATATTTTTTTTTCCAAAAAATCACTTTATTTTTGTGTGAGCACATGAAATCAAGTTTTTTTGGTAAGCACACTCCTTGCGATGAAGCTGCAACAACAACAACAATACCCCCATCTTCCTCCTTTATAATTACAATGTGTTTTTCACTAGCTCACTTGGTTGAAAGTTGCTTTATGAAATAAGAGGTCTTGAGTTCAAGTCTATTTTTTAAGTTACTTTTTGTAAAAGTCCATGCATTCATCGTAAAGTGCATTTCACTTAAATTATAAAAGTGAATCACTATAAACTTTTTGATGTGCAACATTAATTTATAAAGTAACTTCATTACAAAAATGATTCTCACTTATTTTATAAAAGTGGGTCACTTCATAAGTAACTTAGTTGTAAAATTGAGATTATAGGTAAAGTTAGTGGGCCACTTCATAAGTAATTTAGTTGTAAAAGTGATATTATACGTAAAGTTAGAGAAGGAAGGGATTTTTTGCATCCATCACCAGGTGGGTCAACTTCTACCTGCCACGTGGCACCTTGGTCATTATTTTTACCTTTTTTCAACAAGGCATAACTTTCACATCCGAAGTATGTTTTCAATGTTGTTTTTTTTAAATGGCCTATTTTTTTAGAGCCTTTCATCCAAACCATTTGTTTCATTTTTTGAATCTATATTATCTACATATTTTAATATGGTTTCTTCAAGTGATCTTTTGCTTACTAGTACCAATTACTTCTCGTGGAAATACCATATGAAGGATGTACTAAGAAGTAAATGGTTGTACCAAATTACCTTGGAAAAAGAACAATCCCCCTATGATGATGAAAATAAATCCAAATGAGATAATAAGAATGATGGATCACATGTACTAATTATAATGTCCATATCTCCTAGATTATAGTTTCTCCTTCAAGGATTTGATGGCCCAGATAAAGATTTAGAAAATCTTGATGCTGTGTTTGGTAAACACAATGTGAATCGAGCCCGCCAGATTGAAAATCACTTAATGACTTCATGTCCCAATGATTTTCCTCACATTGAATATCATTTATCTAAGACACTTAGACTTCTATATATATAATGTAACATAGATATAAAGGATGACCGATGCATCTATGTTATTATTACTAGGCTTGGTAGTGCATATTATGTCTTTGTATATACCTTTTATGCCACTAGAGAATATCTAGGGAGTTCTTATAAATGACCCACTCTTCAGTCTTTTTGTGATTCTATGATTAGAGAGAAAGATACTATTTTGCAACTTGGAGTGATTATGATTGCGGGTACAACTAACAAAGCCTTAATGGCTAAGTAGAAAGATAAATCCAAGAATCCCAAGAAGAAACATCCCCACTAGAACAAAAAGAAAAACAAAGCTCCAAAACCCTCTCAGCCAAATTCTACTCCTAATGGAGACAAAAGAAAAAAATCCAAAGGTAAGAAAAATGATAGGCATTGTAAATTTTGTGGGTGAGACGGTCATGTGGAGTCTAAACTATTTTGACAATATGGAAGCATTGCAAGAAGTGATGAAGAAGCACAACATCAATATTGAGTCTTCTTATTATAACTCTTCTTCTCATGGACATGCACTTTCTTCCTGTGGTTTCTCCTTCATTGCAACTTCTACTTCTTCTTATGATGAGTGTCTTATTGATTATGGAGAATCTTATCATATGGTTAAGGATAGAGCCATCTTTTTTTCTCTAAATGAACACCAAAACAATGTTTGTTGGTGATAATAGATTTCTTAGTGTTGTAGGGTATGGAATAGTTCAAGTATATAATGGTCATTTAAATGGTGTATTATTTGTTCCAAGTATTTCTTCCAACCTTCTATTAGTGTCTCAAATTACTCATTAAGTTTAAGGAAAAACTATAGAGTTTTCACTCATTAAGGTGAAGGCAAAACCGTAGATTTTTCACCTCGCCAAGTTCAAGGATTTAAAAGGCCCTAAGCATGTTCTAGGAACTGGAATTGTTGATGATATTACCAAGTTGTACAAATTTGACAACTTTCGATCATCACCTTTTCCATCATGTTTTTTCTCATAGCAATGAATTGAACAAACTTTGGAATGATCGGTTTGGTCATTTAAACTATATCTCATTACAACAACTATGTTATAAACATATGGCCATTGGTGTTCCTCTTGTTTCTTGCATAGATGGTGTTTGTGCCAGTTGTGTTCTTGAAAAATATCATTAAGACTCTTTTGACAAGCATTCCTCTTGGAATGCCTTGACCCCTTTGCATATTGTTCACAATTATTTGTGGTCTAATTTTTTCTCCTTCTTTCTCTGGGTGAAATTAATTCTTAACATTCATTGATAATTTCTTTAGACTCACTTGAGTTTACTTATTAAAACTTAAGAGTGAATCTTTTGACAAGCTGTTGGCCTCAAGGACCTTGTATAAAAACAATATGGACATCAACTTCAAAAAGTTAAGAAAACATAATGGAGGTGAATACATGAACAACAAATTAACAACTTACTTCACTACATAAGGCATTCAAATGCAACATATTTTTCCATATACACTGCAAAAAAATGGTATTTCTAAGAGAAATAATCACTCATTAAAATAAATGGCTAATTCTATGATCCAATCTAAAGTATTAAGTATTAATTATTGGGCAAAATCCATCAACTGTGAAAAATACATAGTAAATCACACTCCCACAAAGGATTTTAAAAATATAATATTGGAATAAGCATGGACTAAAATTAAGCCATATGTAAGCCACTTCCGTGTATTTGATAGTGTAGCTTGGGATCACATTCATAACATGAGAAAAGTAAAGCATTGCATCATAAAAATGAGAATTTCATTTTTGTTGGATAATATAAAGATTTCAAAGGCTATCGAATTCCTCAACCAAATTCCAATGAAACTATTTTATAAGAGATGTTAAATTTGATGAAAATATATTGTCTTGTGACTCATGAGCCTAATTCATCATTTGTTCCATATTTGGCATGTGATCCATGATCCATGATCCATATTTGGAATTTGTGCCATATTTTGTTCCTATTCTTGTTTCTTCTTCATATGTTGATAGTGAGGATGCAAATCCACCTCCACCTACTCACCTTCCTCTAGTTGAGTCCATTGAACACAAACCTGCACCGGTACCAACGCTTCCCAGATGGGTTTCTGTAAGTCGAGAAAAAACTCGTGATATTGTCGATGATCCTAGAGATCAATGTCAGACACGTTCATAGTTCCAACAAGCCTCTTCTCTTTTAACTCAAATTTCAGAGACTCATGATTCTGACACATTTGTATAACCGTCAAGCCATCCATATTGGGACACAAGAAAGAATGAACACTATGTCTCTTTAATGTCTAACAATACTTGGGATATTCTACCTCTTCTAAAAGGAATACAACTTGATCCGGATTATTTTCAGCACGAAATGAGAGCGGAGATATAATAAAGAAATGCACAGAGATATCACAGATATTCAATAATATAACAGAAATGTATCAGATATGCAACCATAAACACAGATATACAGTACTACATGATTTCTATTAATGAAAGAAATGTACAGAGACTGTAAAATACAGAGTGAAAGACTTGCTAGAATGGTGGCAGCTTATCTCTGAGAAGAGATGTGACGGCTACTCGCATTC